>CAUYPK010006476.1:0-26042 GCA_963574355.1 Loris lydekkerianus
CAAAAAAAAAAAAAAAAAAAAAAAAAAAAAAGCAAAACAAATGAAAATCCAGCCTATAGTATGCTTATTCATTTTTCAGAACTTCAGAATTTACCCTAGAAACTATTTGAAAGAACAGTTAGGTCAAAAATTTTATTTAGATGTTTCACAGATGAAAATAAGGAGTTTGCATACTATTTTAAAGAACTGGCATAGAATAACAGAATAATATACGTGGGAGGAAAAAAAGTTTCTTTGGTAAAAAAGTTACATTGCAATCATGTTATCATTAATTATGAATCACAAAGTGTAAGAGAATGATAATGTACAAGTTGAACTTAATGACCTTAATGTCCCTTTATTGTACCACAACCTAGCATGATAGGCTTTCAATGAAATTTATATTTATTTGTGACAATTTGAGTATTGGTATATCAGTACACAATCATTAAAAGGCAACTTAGCTATTCTTCCCTCTGAAGAAACATTAATTTTAGAATAAATATATTTGAGAAAATATTAGATTAAAAAGGTTTTTAATAAGCAACATACATTAATGTTCTATATATTTATTTCTTATAAGAGCATAAGATTTGGAGTCAGATTTGGATTTGAAACATGAGTTTACCACTCAATATGTAATTAAGAGCTTAGCAAAGTTCAAGGCGCACAGTAAATCCTCTAACGTTAGCTGCTGTTATTTCTAATAAAGCAGTGGTGACTGCCATTTAGAGTACTTACTATGCATGCTTTATGAACATTATTGTATTTATTTCTCCTAACCATTCACTGAGAATTATTATCCCTGTTAATATATAAAAACACTGAGGTTCAGAAAAAGTTTAGAGACACACCCAGGGTCTAAACCCAAGTGTGTCAGAAGCCAGAGCTCCAGTGTTTGGCAATGAAATAGTGAACTACCAATTGTTGCTTCTTAAAGTGGGGTCCATTAAAAGTCTTTGCTGAGTATATATGTGTGCTGGGATAAGAAGGTGCCTATGAACTTACTATAAGCATTAAACATTTTTCATGTTGATGAAAATTTTAAAATAATTAATATTTGTGTTCTGAATTATGTAGACAACTCCCTTAAAACCAAATATTGCCAGTACATTTCAATGCTTAGGTTTGTATTTGTATTTATTTCCACATTAAAGTCCAGTTCCACTTTTGTTGTGGAAGGATTATGGAGAACAGAGGCTGACTTAATAGGGAAATGATGTGTTCAGGCTAGGAGAAAATCAAGTATCATCATTATGTGCCAAACAAATGAAAGCAATAGCCTGAACAGAGAGAAATAGGGGGAAAACTGAGTCACTACACAGCTTATGGTAGTGGTGTCTGCACGGGGAGCTTATACTATAGCGCTCAGGACCATATCACATTACAAGTGACGATTTCATCCATATGAAACATCACCATCCATATTTAATAAACATTTTAAATTTTATTAGTTTTCTAGTTTTGCTTGCATCTAATCTGTAAACTTGTTTTGGTTTTATACTTGTGCAAGAGCTAAAAGCATAGGGCATTTACACCTAGTTTTATCTTTATATAGATTTAGATAACATAATTTTAAGTAAAAACCGAGGTGCTCAGAGATGTTTACTTATTTAAAGGGGCTGTATATTAAAATTTGAGAAAAACTGGTCTATACTGTTCCACTTAATTTTTATTACCATCTACCTCACTAGAATTGGAGGATTAAAAATGATAATGAATGTGAGAGTACCTGGCCCAAAGAAGAAATTATGATGATGATTCTGGAAGCTAAACTATAGTCTAAGTTCTTTTACTGTTCTGAAGACTAGGAATACTGATATCACTTAAGAGCTTGTTAGAAATTGAGAATCCCAGGTTCCATCCATTCTCAAAATGTTAACATTATCTCCCAGCTGGTTTAATACATGCACATTAAAGTCTTTTTTTTTTTTTTTCAAAGAAAATGTTTTATTTTATAATATTGATTTTTATCTATCATATATCACTGTGCTTATTGAATATGCTTGTTAGTATTTGTTTTATGAAGGATGATGCTCACTGGCTCTGGTGAAAGTACACCTTAATAGGAAAGGGATGGGGACCCTCAGCTCTGGAAAGGGGCCTGTCACCGTCACCAAGCACATGCTCTGACACTTGTATGTTTGCTGTAGAATCTCATTGCCCTGCAATGAGCACCCTCCACCTTGGAAGACAAAGCTCTCTTGCTAAGATACCTGTTTTGGGCCGCCTGGGCTGGACATTTAAAGATGGAACTCCCTGGCAGGCTTGTGACAGTTGGGATCTGAACAGTGCCATTGAAGTTTGAGAAGCATCAGTCTAGGTCTCCACAGAGAACGTAGATAGTAAAACTCATTTTTTTCTTTCTCTTTTTTCTTTTCTCCCCCCCCCTTCCTTCCTCTCTCTCTTTTCTTTCTTCTTCCTTCCTTCCTTCCTTCCTTCCTTCCTTCCTTCCTTCCTTCCTTCCTTCCTTCTTTCTTTCTTTTTTTTTTTAAGAACTTTTTAGGTGATTAGAGAAAGGCCTGGTATAAATGGCCAAAAACCAATGTACCACCTGGGGTCTATAAACACATTATCCTTTTACTACTGATTTGCCATAGGCTGTATTTCCACAGAGTGAGATCCTCTTCAAAATGAATCTAAGTTCTAATTTGGAAAGGCAAAAAATGTATTTTAAAATGAAAAGATTTCATAAAAACTCTCTGAATTTTGAGTAAACAAATTTTAAGATCTGCCAGTTAAAAAACATTTTCAGGCTTCTCTTGCCCAGTAGCAATTAAAATCATTTACATATGTTAAGCTCTTAAATATTTTAGCTATCAAAGTCCTGGCTTAGTTTATGATGATTCTGTGCTTACACTAACAAAACATATTACCAAAAAAAAGTGGTTGTGTGTACTAAATGTATTAATTTTACTGTTCAATAAAAATCTCAGATCATATTCAGCAGTTATAATTCTGTTAATGTAATTAACCTGAAGAACATCTATGATTTTCTTCTTGAACCCAGTAGCCCTATATATTTAAGACATGCTGTACTTAGAAAGATTCAAAGAAGTTATTCTTAGAAGCATAGAAAATAAAGTTAACAACTAATAACTAAGAAAAGACACTAATATCTTAAGATGATCTTGATACCATCTAAAGGCTATTTCAGTGAGAATTAAAATAAACTGTTATTTATTGCTGCATGTTCTTTATATACAGACCACGGAAGTCGCATGAAGAATGTAAAGCGAAGCAGATTACAAATGTGTGTATGTAAGGATATATAGCTAGGCCTACTAGGCAATTCCTACCAGTCCTGGTTGTATACTATAACCTAGATCATAGCATGCTATGGACTGAATGTTTGCGTTCCTTACCCACCAAGGTCATTATGTTGAAGCCCTAGTCCCCAGTGTAATGGTATTTGGAAGTGGGGCATTTCCATGGTAATTATAAGGATGGAGCCCTTATGAATGGGATTAGTGCCTTTGTAAAAAGAGGCATGAGAGTGAGGATCTTGTTCTGCCAAGTGAAGATACAGGCCCAGGGGGCAATCTGCACACCAGGAAGAGGCCCTCACAAGGACCCGAATTCCCTGGGACCCAGATGTTGGAATTCAGTCTCCAAAACCGTGAGAAATAAATGTTCATTCTTTAAACCATCCAGTTTATTGCATTCACCCAAAACAACTAAGGCAAAGTAGAATCATCCTTTATGCTTCACAGTCTCAGGCAAATCTGAACCAAGAGTCAACACCTGCACAGCTAAAACTCTCTTGTGTATGGTATATTGATTATGACACAATACAATTATTATGATGATTATAACTTAAGAAAACTATAATTGGGAACATTTCTAGGGGTTTAAAGGTTATCTTGTTCTTTTGGTCCTTAATACAATTAACCCACTGTCCTTAGAGCAGAGGTTTTCAATCTTTTTCTGCTCACAGCATACTTGAACCTATAGTTAAACTATTGTGGCATACTTAAATTCTGTTGATTAAAAAAAAAAGAGTAAAAAAAGAATATACTTAACTGTGCTTTGAACTTCTTTCAAAAATAATTTAATTAATAATCTTAAAAAATTTTCAGGGCACACCTAAGATCTTCTCACAGCACACCATTTGAAAATCACTGCCTTACAACCATAATTCTTCTCTATCAAGTATAGATTCCAACAATTCTGTTCATATATTAAGCAATTCAAAGTCTATACATACACATATACAATATATTGGGGAAACAGAAAGAATGATTTTTAGCTTATGCTGAATACTTCATTTTATCATTTTCTTATTAACTATTACAAAAAGACAAAACCATTACCTGCAGTTTGAATTCATTAAACAATATCAAAGAAAACAGAAAAGAGGAAGAAGTAGGCAAACTTACGCCTGCACTCAGTCAACTAGTTTTTGGCATGAGCTGAGTATAATTAAGTTAAAGACTGTGGTCTCTGAATTCACATCAGATGCTAGTGGCCAATCTCCATCCAGGCACTCGTGTATCCTCTAATATGTCCTTGAAAATGGCATGTTGTTATTCAGACTACCCAACGTTTTCATGAAGGCAGATATATACTAATGTTACTTATTTCATTATCAAGGTCACTATGCTTCCCAACTAGGATTTTGTACACTGAAACTTCATCACGTAACATTTCAGACAACTATGAAAGCATCAACTTGGCCCTATACCAATTTTTTTTTTTTTTTTTCCAACAGGGTTTCTGTCACCTGGGCTAAAGTGGAGTGGTGTCATCATAGATCACTGCAACCTCAAACTCCTGTGCTCAAGTGATCCTCCCGCTTTAGCCTCCTGATTAGGTAGGACTACAGGAATGCATCCCCATGCCCAACTAAGTTTCCTTTTTTTTTGGAGATGGGGTTTTGCTTTTGCTCAGGCTGGTCTTGAACTCCAGCCTTGAGTAATCTTCCTGCCTCAGCCTCCCAGAGTGCTGGGATTATAGGTGTGAGCCATCATACCTGGCTCTATACCAGATTTAGTTTCATTGAGAAGAGTGATCTCTACCTTCTGTTAGTCACCATTAAATTATAAAATTCAGTTGATAATGTACACAGTTCCATACTGTCTTTATACCCTAGGACATCGATTGTACTGAAATCTTAGCATATGTAGAATCCTGCTTGTTATTAAACATTACTATAGTGGTAAGAATATAGCAGAGGAACATCTTTTTGAAATTATTGCCTATAGGAGATTGTATATATAAATTTGTTTCCTTTCAAATGGCAAAGTAGCTTGTAGCTTCTATTACCTATAGAGGAAAAGCTCAGGCCAGATGCCAATTTGAGGGAACCATGTCCAGCTTTAACACGGAAAAGTTGGCATATTTTTATAGCTGCATCTAGTGAAGAAGATCCCTCAAATATGGCCTAATGATTAACTGTAGAAGATAAAGTTGAAGTTTCAGATTTTTAAGGCTCAAAGAGCCAGGGTTAAAGGAGTACTTTTTCAGAATAAGCTTAACACCTGACATGGCTGTGGGACGGGATGAGCAGCGAACGTAACAGGAAGTGCTTACATAGAAGTCAAATAAGGAACGAGTGGGCCTGACACAAAGCAAATGTGCCTCAAAACATGAAAGCAGTAAGAATGCTTACCTGAGAAATGTCAGGACCCTTCTTGTTTATGTGGGAAAATATAGGGCAGGCTTAACACAACCAGAAGAGGATTTCCCTATTATAAACGAAGAGGAGTATGTTTCCTTTATGTACAGTGGAAAATTAGTTTTGGCAAAGGGGAATGGGACCCCTGGAAGCACCAGGCCTGAGCACATTAGAACAGAAGGCTCCTTTTTGTTCTTTGAACTGCCAATGGACATGATGGTGTGAGGAAGATGGGGGTGAGGCAGTAGAATGAAAGGGAATATGAAGACATGGTTTGACCTTAATCCACAGAGAAATATTAAAAATGACTAACAGATGCCTCTTGTTAAAGTGCAGCATGGCAAAGTGGTGACTAGAGGAACAGGCCAGAAGAAACTGTGGGCAGAACAGGAAGGCAGTCATCAGGGTTGAGATTTTGCACTAATAGGTATTGTCCCCCCAACTCTAAAAACAAAAAAAAAATCACTCAGAAGGTGCCAAGGACAAAAGGAGCACCTTGTAACATTCCCTCATATGTATTTATTTTCTTTAAAAAACTGAAGACACCACCACACACAAACTCCCGTAGCATTTTTCATTCAGTCATCAAACCCCTTTCTAAACACTATCCTCATGAAACCTCTGTGAGGTAGGCAGCATGATTCTAATGTTTACTCATGAGCAAGCTAAGGCACAAATTGAGCCTGAGCAGCAAAAGTGGTCCTTTGCCAATTATCAGGTCCCTGGATTTGTTACTCTAACACATTTCCTCCGTGACTCCAGAGACATGGCTATGGAAGGTCCTCTGGGTGACAGTCCTAAGAGTCAAAGAAAACCATTCTTGCCTCTGGGAAGACAACACACTCTCTGAAGGCTCACTGATGGAGGCTTGGGAGATGCTCTTCTCCTAAGGTACGTGCTTGAACAAGGAGACCAAACCACCTGTGATTACAGGAAAGAGACTGAAGATGCAGTCTTATTTCTCCATACTTTTGAGATAAGAATAGTGGCAATCTTAACAAATTATGTAATCCAAGGAACCTTAGTTCTTAACTTCAGTCCTGTACATCAAAATTCCAAGTCCTACATTTTACTAATGATTCTGATGTTTTCTATCAGGTACATCTCCACATTCTTGGTCCCAGATAATTCTCTTTTACCATAACTGAATTATCTGTATACAATTAAAGGGATCCACACCAAGATCTGAAGCAAACAATGCATCTGGTCAGCATACACTGGTTCCATGTATTTTGAGAAATACGTAAGTACACAAAGGGAGCGTGCAATGTTAAAGGGGTGACGTGAACAATATTGGTGGGTTGTTAATGGAGAATTCAGTATCCATCAGGAAACTGAATATACTCAGAAGTTGCTCCCCAAATTTCTATTAACAATCTAAAAATGAACATTTCCATTTGATACAAATATACAAATTTAAAATGTGTGCAGTTCAGAATGGCCTATCATTTTTAGATTGCTTATGTGCCAGAAAATATACAGTCAATAAAAAAATACCAGAGAGGTGGGGACAAAAGGCTCTCTGGATCTGTACAGCAAAAATGAATATCAATTCAACAGGTAGCAAATCATGGAGCAAGTGGTGTCCTTGGAATCAAGAAGCACTGAATGATGGCAGGTCACAAATCTGGTGACGGGGGATATGATGAATAGTAAGGCCCGTTTTCCTGGGGAAAGAAAAGAAGACAAGCACAGTAAATAACAGGACCAACGTAACTGGGAATGTGAAAGAAAGGGATTGGTAACTGACGGGTGGTGTGTATGAAATGCCCAGCACACCTGACATGGAGTGGGTCCTTGGCCATCACGTAGTTCCACTGAGGTCAGGGAGAGTTGGGGTAAAGTAGGCAGAGGCAACTGGGTGATAATAATTTTTAAGAACAATACAACTTACTGAATATTTTATATGACCAACATTTCACAGGCACTTTTTTCATTATCCCTTTAAATCCTCACATAATGCCATGAAGTAGATAACATTCTCATTTCAAAAAGAGAAAAGAGGATCACACAGATTGCATAATTCACTGAAGGTCACCTAGTTAGTAGACAACAGAGCCTGATTTAAATCCAAATTTATCTGAATCTAATGCCCAGGTTCTTTATTTAAAAAAAAAAATTTTTTTTAACGCCCAGCTTCTTTTCTGTTAGATTGTTTTGCCTCACTGTATGCCAAATCTTAATATAGAGCTATGAAACAAAAAATTATTACTGAGGAATTTAATAACTATAACTATTTTGGCAGAAGAGAGTATTCTTCATGACATGCCTGAGTGGCAAGTCTTGTAACAATTATAGTCCTTAGGGAATTTATTTCAAGATCAAGATGGAGAATTAAATGCCAGGACCTTAATTTCAAATGTAAAAAACAACACACCAGGAAAATATTTTGGCCTTCACTTTAGATAAATTTATCTTAACAAAAAATAAAAATCAAGATAGCAAATTTTATAGTGGAAGGATCCTAGATTAGATTTATGTGACTTAATATTGATTTCTCATTTTTAAGGGAAGTATTTCTCTTACAAAAAATTTATTTTTCAGTCAACTATCAACACAAAAGGTTTAGCATTAGTGTAGGCAATAGTTATGAATGGAGAATGAGAAGCTGCTTGAAAATGGCACTGCTTCATGGTAAATTCGCATTCTACAGTAGTTAGTACATTTAACCTGCCCAGTCTGGAACAGTAGGCAGTTCAACGTTACTTGAGACACTAAATGAATTTAAAGACTGCGCTCATCAGTGCAGATGCTCCAGGGCAGGAAGTGATCCCGGCCCGTTACCAGGAAAACTGAAAGATTCCAGAAAAACTTACTTTGCGATTATTTCAACAACGAAGACACAAGCTACCAAAACCTGTGGGATACAGCAAAAGCAGTCCTGAGAGGAAAATTTTTAGATGCCTACATCCAAAAACCAGAAAGAAAACGCATCAACAAACTCGCAAGCCATTTAATGGAATTGGAAAAAGAACAGTCTAAGCCTAAACCCAGTAGAAGAAAAGAAATATCCAAAATTAAATCAGAGATTAATGAAATTGAAAACAAAAGAATCATTCAGAAAATTAATGAAACAAAGAGTTGGTTTTTTGAAAAAATAAATAAAATAGATAAACCTTTGGCCAGACTAATTAGAAATAGAAAACCAAAATCTCTAGTAACCTCAATCAGAAATGGTAAAGAGGAAATAACAACTGATCCCACAGAGATACAAGAGATTATCTCTGAATACTACCAGAAACTCTATGCCCAGAAATTTGACAATGTGAAGGAAATGGATCGATATTTGGAATCACACCTCCTCCCTAGACTTAGCTCAGATGAAACAGATCTCCCGAACAGACCAATTTCAAGCATGGAGATCAAAGAAACAATAAAAAAATCTCTCAACAAAAAATGCCCTGATAGCTTTTTGGTCCAGATGGCTTCACACCAGAATGCTATCAAATCTTCAAAGAAAAGCTTAATCCCATACTGCAGAAATTATTCCAAAAAATTGAGAAGGAAGGAATCATCCCCACAAAGACACTTCTATACTCTCCACGAAGCAAACATCACCCTGATACCAAAACCAGGAAAAGACCCAACTGAAAAGGAGAATTTCAGACCAATTTCACTAATGAATATAGATGCAAAAATTCTCAACAAAATCCTTGCAAATAGATTACAGCTTATCATCAAAAAAGTCATACATCATGATCAATAGGTTTCATTCCAGGGATGCAAGGCTGGTTTAACATACACAAGTCCATAAATGTTATTCACATATTCACAACAGAAGCAAAAACAAAGATTATATGATCTTCTTAATAGATGCAGAAAAAGCATTTGATAAAATCCAGCATCCTTTTCTAATTAGAACAGTGAGGCATAGGTGGCACATTTCTTAACCTGATATAGCTTTCTATGACAAACCCACACCTAATATTTTACTGAATGGAGTAAAACTGAAAGCTTTTCCTCTTAGAACTGGAACCAGACAAGGTTGTCGTCTATCGCCACTACTCAACATAGTGCTGGAAGTTCTAGCCAATCCAATTAGCAAAGAGAAGGAAATAAAGGGCATCCAAATGGGAGCAGAGGAGATCAAACTCTCCCTCTTTGCTGATGATATGATATTATACTTAGAGAACCCCAAAGATTCAACCACAAGACTCTTGGAAGTCATCAAAAAATACAGTAATGCCTCAGAATATAAAGTCAATGTCCACAAGTCAGTTGCATTTGTATATACCAATAACAGCCAAGATGAGAGGTTAATTAAGGACACAACCACCTTCACCACAGCTTCAAAGAAAATGAAATACCTAGGACTCAACTCCCTTCACCATAGCCCCAAAGAAAATGAAATACTTAGGAATGTACCTGACAAAAGAGGTGAAGGACCTCTATAAAGAAAATTATGAAACCCTAAGAAAGGAAATAGCAGAGAATATTAACAAATGGAAGAACATACCATGCTCAAGGCTAGGAAGAATCTACATTGTTAAAATGTCTATACTTCCCAAAGCAATCTACAGATTCAATGCCATCCCTATTGAAATACCAACAGCGCGCTTTCAAGACTTGAAAAAAATAATACTTTGCTTTGTATGGAACAGAAAAATCCCCATATAGCTAAGGCAATTCTTAGTAATAAAAACAAAGCCAGGGGCATAGTATACCAGACTTTAGGCTGTACTACAAGGACACAGTGGTCAAGACAGCATGGTACTGGCACAAAAATAGAGACACAGACATTTAGAATTGAATAGAAAATCAGGAAATGAAACAAACATCTTACAGCCATCTAATCTTCGATAAACCAAACAAGAACACACACTGGGGGAAAGAATCCCTATTCAAGAAATGGTGCTGGGAGAACTGGATATCCACATGTAAAAGACTGAAACTGGACCCACACCTTTCTCCACTCACAAAAAATTGATTCAAGATGGATAAAAGACCTAAATTTAAGGCGTGAAATGATAAAAATCCTCAAAGAAAGCATACGAAAAACACTGGGAAGATACCATCCCGGGAAAAGACTTTATGAAGAGGACTTCTGGGGCAATTGCAACAACAAAAATAAACAAATGGGACTTCATTAAACTGAAAAGCTTCTGTACAGCTAAGGAGACAACAACCAAAGCAAATAGACAACCTACACAATGGTAAAAGATATTTGCATATTTTCAATCAGACAAAGCTTGATAACTAGGATCTGTAGAGAACTCACATGAAAAAAGCCAACAGTCCCATATATTAATGGGCAAGAGAGATGAATAGAACTTTCTCTAAAGAATGGCTAACAAACATATGAAAAAATGCTCAACGTCCCTAATTATTAGAGAAAAGCAAATCAAAACCACCCTGAGATATCATCTAATCCCAGTGAGAATGGCCCACATCACAAAATCTCAAAACTGCAGATTGCTGGTGTGGATGTGGAGAGAACACTTTTACACTGCTGGTGGGACTGCAAACTAATGCAACCTTTTGGAAGGAAGTATGGAGAACCCTCAAAGAACTCAAGCTAAACCTCCCATTACTGGGCATCTACTCAGAAGGAAAAAAATCCTTTTATCATAAGGACACTTGTACTAGACTGTTTATTGCAGCTCAATTTACAATCCTCAAAATGTAGAAGCAGTCTCAATGCCCCTAACCCAGGAATTGACTAACAAGCTGTGGTATATGTATACCATGGAATACTGTGCAGCCATTAAAAAAGATGGGAGACTTTACATCATTTGTATTAACCTGGATAGACATGGAACACATTATTCTTGGTAAAGCATCACAAGAATAGAGAAGCATGAATCCTATGTACTCAATTTTCATATGAGGACAGTTGATGACCTAGTACACAACAGGTGGTGGGAAAATGGCAGAGAAGAGAGAGGGAAGGAGGGAGGGGTTTGGGGAAGGGGAGGGCAGACAGAAGGAAGGAGTGGGGTGGCAGTGACAGGTGACAACGGTGTGTGGCATGCCTTCTGTGGGCGGGACACAATTATAAGAGGAACTTTACCTAATGAATGCAATCAATGCAACCTGGTTCTTTGTACCCTTGATGAATTCCCAGCAATTAAAAAAAATTTTTTTTTTTTAAAGAAAAACACTTAGGTAGAAACAAATCCTAGCATTGGCTACATTTCTGAAAACTTGAAAAAAAATTACTAGAAACTTTTATTTCTTTCTGTATTTTAGAACTCCTTATTGAAATCTGCTTCACTAACCCATCTGCAGCTTCAATATGCATGGAAGCTATGCTTAGAAAAACATGCATGAAGAGAAAAATCCATTCTGCAGTTCATCTGGAATGAAACAGTTCACTATCTTTAAGAGCTCTATATTCTAACACTGAATTCTTCTAGGTTTCTCATGTTTATATTAAATTGTGATAAAGTAAGAAGAGCAAGTCTAATACTACTATGAAATAAAGGTTCATATATTAATCTCACATTGCTCAAGAGATGGTCAATCAAGTATTTTCTCTATTTTTTGAAAAATCATAGAAATTTAAGGAACTGTTGCCAGATTAAATTGTACACTCTCTACTTTGACTGTATTTATAAGAATGCTAACTATTCCCCTTTGTGAAACAGTCTCAATATCATTTTTATAATTACCTTCCAATGTCCCTTTTAATCCTATAAAATTTATGTCACTATTCCAAGTTACCTAAGTCCCAGAAAATCAGCTCACTGAAACTTGCTAACCAACACTACTCTACTCCGTCAGCACACAAAGAACCTCAGTTGTGCAAGGCACAACTGAATATATAATAAACTTAACCAAAATTCTATATTCATTTATTTTCTCCCATCGTATTTCTGACCCTTCCTAACAAAGGAAAGTGTTTCCTTACAAGGTAACATCCAACCACCTACTAGTACTGCATGCTTCCCTCTCAATCCTAACATGTCACAGACAGAACACACTCACTGTCCCTTCCTCCCAAGCCCTCAGTCCTTTTCCTCCAAATTCTTCCTCTAGGGTAGTGGCAACACTACCCACTAAGCCTTCCAAAGCAGAAACTTTCTTTCTGCTCCATCCCTAGTATATACTCAGTCACCAAATGGTATCTATTTTTACATATCTCTAAAATCTTTAAGTGCTCCCCATTATCACTACCACTTCCCTACCTCTCATCTCACTTCTCCTCTGGCCATTGCTAATTGACTCTCATCTCCTTCCCTCTAGACTAACCCTTTGCCTGTCCTAACAGGAGTGTAAGGGCAGTTCTCTGTTGCAGAAAGCTCTTCACTGATGACAAAGCCAAAGTCCTATAGCTTAATTTGTAAATGGTCCACTGGCAAGTGATGTGCCCTCTGCCTGCCCCCTCCATATCATCTCCCAGTATCCTTTTTGGTATCTTCCCCATTTTTATGACTTTCTTTGGCCTTCTCTTTGGTCTATCATCTCAATTTCAAAAAGCTCTATCATAGGTCAAGGGATTAGATTATAAATCATTCTTTTTGCTTAAAGTTGCTTTGGCTATTTGGGCTCTTTTATGGTTCCAAATGAAGCTTACAATTATTTTCACTAGATCTGTGACATGATGTTGGTATTTTGATGAGGACTGCATTGAATTTATAAAACACTTGGGGCAGAAGAAACATTTTAACATGTCAATCCATGAGCAAGAAATGTTCTTCCCTTCATTTGTCATATATGATTTTTTTCACCAGTGTGTTGTAGTTCTCCTTGCAGAGATCTTTTGCCTCCTTGGTTAAGTATATTCCTCAGCATTTTATTTTCTTTGTAACTACTGTAAACAGTATTGAGTGCTTGACTTGACTCTGGACTGTTATTAGTGTATAGAAATGCTAATGATTTGTGCACATTAATTTTGCAACCTAAGACTTTGCTAAAATTCACTTATCAATTCCAGTGGTCTTTTGAGTTTTCTAGATAAAAGATGATATCATCAGCAAACAGGGATAGCTTGACTCCCTCTTTCCAAATTTGCCCTGCATTTTTTCTCTTGCCTGATTTTTCTGGCTAGGACTTCCAGCACTATGTTGAACAGAAGGAGTGACAGTGGGCACCCTTGCCTTCTTCCAGTTCTTAAAGATGTTTTCAACTTTTCCCTTACAGTAAGATGTTGGCTGAAGGTCTGTCCTATATAACTTTTATAATTTTGAGATATGTTCTTTTTACGCCTACTTTGTTGAGAGTTTTTATCATGAAAGGGTACTGATTTTTTACTGAATACTTTTTCTGTTTTTATTGAGTTGATCAGATGGTCTTTGTCTTTGCTTCTGTTTATGTGGTGAATCACATTTACTGATTTGTGTATGTTGAATTATTTTTGCAGAGATCTTTTGTCTCCTTGGTTCAATGTATTGGTTAAGAATTTGTGAATGGAGTCCAGTTGATCAATGATGAATTTTCTCTTTGATGTGCTACTAAATTTGGTATGCTAGTATTTTTTCAAGGTGTTCACAAGTGATATTGGTCTGCAGTTCCTTCTTCTTGTTGTCCTGTCCTTTCCTGGCTTTGGTATCAAGATGACACTGGCTTTACAGAATGAGTTGGGGCGAATTCCCTCCCTCTCAATGTAATGAAATAGTTTCTGCTGGACAGGTACCAGCTAGGTTTTGTAGGTCTGGTAGAATTTGTGTGAATTTCTCTGGTCTGGAGCTCTTTTTTGTTAGGAGACTTTTTATAACTGCTTCAATATCACTGCTCATTATTGGTCTGTTCAGGAATAAAATAATGTCTTTTACAAGAACTGGAATGGAACTGGAGACCATTATCCTAAGTGAAGTATCTTAGGAATGAAAAAATAAACACCATATATTCTCAGTAATAAATGGGAGCTAAATGATGACACAAAGAGATGTAAAAGACACTGGAGATGCAAGAAGTGTGGAGGGATGAAAACCTACGTTTTGGGTACAGTATCACCTATTCTGGTGACAGGCACACTAAAAGCCCTAACTTAAGTGTTATACAAGGTATCCATGTAACAAAAACATTCAAAACCTTTAAATTAAAAAAATTAAGTATTCTACTTGATTTTGATTAATCACATTATTATGCCAATATCTGTACAGAAATGTAAGAGTAAGCTAAAACATTGGAAGAAAAAAACAAAATCAAGTCTGAGTGTAATAGCATTATAGTTGATGTTTAATGAAAGCCTGCTTTATAGGCCCTTCAGTATATAGAAACTGCTTTAAATAAAAAAAGAAAAGAAAAACAGGGGCCAAGATTTAGACCAGGGCCATAGCCATTCATCTGTTTGTACTATTTAAATACTTTATAATAAAACATTGAAAATAATGCTTTGGCTCAAAAACTAGTCCTTTAGGTTTTCTAACAAATAACTAACTTGTATATTTCTACTCCAGAAAATAAATTATAAATCCAGACACTAGCTTTTAATTGTTAACCCCAATTTTTGGTATCACAATGTCTTTAATCCCTTTCATATTTCCTACTATTCTCTGTTAAGCATTAAGAAGAGTGATGTACAGTTCAAAGAAGTAACAACAGCCTGTTTTCTACTTCTGCAGTCTGTGGGAAATACAAACTAACGTTCTTTTTTCCTCCTCCTGTACATTTAATAATCTTGTATCTATGATCCAGATGCTGCAATTATAAATCCTATCTATGCAACAGCTGAAAATGAAATTTTATTAGCCATAAGATCACATCATACACTTTGCTCTTCACATAAAAGGAAAAGAAGTCATAGCTAGAAATGTTAGAAAATGTGTCATATGATTTTTATTTTACTGTATACATGTTGCACAATAATTAGGGAAAAATAATTCATTTCAAACTTAACATAACTTTCAAATATATTCCCTGGTTTGTGCATAAAGATATGTAATTGCCACAGTTAAACAATGAGCTTCATGAGCTTGTGGCTAAATTTGTCACTAAAAAACTACTAAAATGATACCATGAATAAACATAATGAAACAGAATTTTAGTGAAATTCAAGAGTACTCCTTTGGGAGGAATTCTGGGAAGATGGCTGACTGGTAGCAATCCTCAGCAAAGGCTCCTGAGCAGAGAAAGAAAAACTGGGTGGAATGGGTCTCTATGAAGCCAAAGGTGGGGAGCTGAGTCAAGAAAGAAGTTCAGCAAGCTGTAACTCCAAGGAAGAGCATTCAAGAAAACAAATGTCAGGTATAAAGCCTATTGACCAGAGGATGGGAGACCCCTCCCCCAAGCACGAGGCCTGCCTAAGGCTATCTGCGAATGAGCAGGGAACAAAAGACCTCTCATTTTACCTTACTGGAGAGAGCAGTTAAACTCTGGGTCTCTTTCTCCAGGGAGGTCCCACTTAATGAACCTAGATACTACACCTCCAGGCATAAAATTGAATAGATGTTTTCCCCCACAAGTCCAAACTCCCATTCCACCCTTCCCTTTTGCATGGCAGTCTAAAGTTCTGCCCCCTGCAGAGCACAGAGTGTTTGGTCTTGTCCTGAGAGACCTGGGCACAGTGTGGACTGCCAATCAGGACAGAATCTGTGACTAATAGGGAAGAAAGAAGGTGTGGGAAGAAAAGGACACTCGGCAGGAGGAGCAGTCCCCTGGTTAAGACTATGCCTGGCCAATGGTGGTGTTGACTCTTGGTTTGATTTTTGTCTGGCAGGACGGGGTGCAGAACCCCCGGCTCTGACAGCACCTACAGTGGAAGAGTGGTTGCCCTGTGTGAACTGAGTTTGGCAGACAGGGCTGGTCCCCAGCCCCTGCTGGGCCTGTGAGCAGAGGCTTGCTAGGTATGGACTAAGACCTGAGAGCAAGGGCGTGGTCCTGATTCCAACAGAACCCTCGAGCAGTGGCTTGCTGGGTGTGAACCAAGACCTGAAGGCTAGGGTGCAGTCCCTTGTCTCCAGCAGAGCTGGTGAGCAGAGGCTTACCAGTTGAGGACTAAAACCTGACTCTAACAGAGCCTACAAATAGAGGATTGTCAGGCAGTGGACTGAGACTGGCAGGTGGGGGCATGGTCCCCTGACTCCAACTGGTCTGGCAAGCATAGGCTAGCTGGGTGTGGACTAAGAGTGGTGGGGGGAGGCATGGCCCCTGACTCCAACTAGGCCTGTGAGCAGAGAAGCAAACAACAGTGTGGACTGAGTCTGGTGGGCGGGAGTATTGATCTCTGGCTCCAACTATGCTGTTGGAGACCATTGAACCCCTCTCTGTTGAGTAGTGTTTGCACTGCCTGAGATAATTTAATTGAAACCCATGTCTGAGGCTGTCCACTTGGGGACATTCTGGGGTTGACCTTTGAAGCTCTGCAGCAAAAAATAACTGAAGGGTGGGGGCTGGGTGCTGCAGCTGTTTGCATCTCTTCATAGTTGAGATTTAATCCTAATATTGTGGCTTCTTAGGATAGGCTAGAGGCTGGCTAATATCAAAACAGAGCTAGCTTGAGCTATCTCACCAAGTAGGTCCTTAGAATTTCTGGCCAAAACTCTGAAAGGGACCTTTATAAGGTTGTAGGAAATAAGCCATAATTACAAAGCCTAGCACTTTGGTAAGGGGCTATCTCTACTCTCTGGGAACTCCAATTCAATTTCACCCTACCAGTTCTAATAACCAAACGGTAGAAAATAAACATGGTGTGGACCTAACAGAAGAACCCTGGCAACATAAATAACCAGAGTAGATCAACCCCCCACCCAAGAAATGCCAAAGAAGATACAACTGAAGATGCCATGCTTAGACAAATGGCAGCAATGTCAGAAGTCAAATTCAGAATATGGATTGCAAATAAGATAAATAGAATAAAAGAAAAGATAGAAATTGAATTCCAAAGAGTAGTTCTAAAATTGTCTAAAGAAATTAATGAATTCAAAGCCCAAGTCACCAAAGATACGGACATAATGAGAAAAGAGATAGCAGAGCTCAAGGAAATGAAAAAGTTAGTTGAGGAATTCCAAAATACAGTAGAATCCCTCAGTAATAGAATTGACCAGACAGAAGAAAGGATCTCTGAAAATGAAGACAATGCTTTTGAACGTTCCCAAACACTCAAAGAGGCAGACAAATGGAGAGCAAAAACTGACCATTCCCTGAGAGAGTTGTGGGATCACTCCAAAAGATTAAACATTTGTCTTATAGGAATTACCAAAGGAGAAAAGGATGGCCCTAAAGGTACAGATGCTCTACTTCAAGAGATTTTGGAGGAGAATTTCCCAAGCACTGCAAGAGATACAGAACTTCAGATAGCAGTTTCAGAATCCCAGCAAGACTCAATCCAAATAAAGCATCTCCTAGACACATTGTGATTAACTTTGCCAAAGTTAAGACAAAGGAGAAAATTTTGCAAGCAGCCAGATGTAAGAAAAGCATCACCTACAAAGGGAGAAGTATCAGAATGACTGCAGATCTCTCAGCTGAAATGTTCCAAACCAGAAGATGGTCATTGACCTTCAGTCTCCTAAAACAAAACAATTTCCAGCCCAGGATCTTGTATCCAGCTAAACTGAATTTCATTTGTGATGGAGAAATCAAATACTTTAATGACATAGATATGTTGAGGAAATTTGCCATAACTAAACCAGCTTTCCAGGATATTCTCAAACCCATCCTCCACAACAACTAGCACAATGCTCTACCTCCAAAGTAAACTCCCCCAGAAATTTCTGAACAAAATCCAACTTCCACAGTGGTGAAAGGATTAAATATGTCCACTGGCCATCTGAAAATCATGACACCCAAAACACAACCAGGCTTATCAATTCTCTCAATTAATGTGAATGGTTTAAATTGTCCTCTAAAGAGGCACAGGCTGGCTATCTAGATACATCAACTCAGACTGGATATCTGCTGTGTACAAGAATCTCACCTTACCTTAAAGGATAAAAGTAGACTCAGAGTGAAGGGATGGAGTTGTATAATACAGACAAATGGAAACCAGAAAAAAGTAGGGGTTGCAATTTTAGTAGCAGATACAATTGGCTTTAAACCAACAAAGATAAAGAAAGGTAATAAAGGTCACTACATATTTGTCAAGGGACACACCCAACATGAGGAGATTTCGATGATTAACATTTATGCACCCTACCAAAATGCTCCTCAGTTTATAAAACAGATCATAATGGATATGAACAACTTGATATCTTCCTGCACTATAATAGTTGGAGATTTTAACATCCCTTTGAGTTTTGGATAGATCCTCTAAGAAGAAACTCAACAAAGAAATATTAGACTTAAACCTGACCCTAGAACAAATGGACTTTATAGACCTCTACAGAACATTTCACCCTAATAAAACTAAATATACATTCTTCTCATCAGCCCACAGATCATCCTCCAAAATATATCATATCTTACAACACAAGTCTAACCTCAGCAAATGTAAAAGTATAGAAATTATTCCTTGTATCTTCTCAGACCACCATGGAATAAAAGTTGAACTCAACAGCATCAAGAATGCTCATACTCAAACAAAGTCATGGAAACTAAATAATCTTAAGCTGAATGATAGCTGGGTTAAAGGCGACAGTAAGAAGGAAATCACCAAATATTTGGAACAAAATGATAATGAAGACACAAATTATCAAAACCTGTGGGATACTGCAAAGGCAGTCCTCAGAGGGAAATTTATAGCATTAGAAGTGTTCATTAAGAAAACAGAAAGAGAGGAAGCCAACAACTTAATGGATCATCTCAAGCAACTGGAAAAGGAAGAACATTCCAACCCCAAACCCAGCAGAAGAAAACAAATAACCAAAATTAGGGCAGAATTAAATGAAATTGAAAACAAAAGGATCATTCAGAAGATCAGCGAAACAAAAAGTTGGTTTTTGAAAAGATTAACAAAATTGATAAATCTTTTCCAACCTAACCAGAAATAGAAAAGTAAAATCTCTAATATTGTCTGTCAGAAACAATAAAGGAGAACAAAAACAGATACCTCGGAAATTCAAAAAATCCTCAATGATTACTACAAAAATCTCTATCCCCAGAAATATGAAAATCTAAAAGAAATTGACCAGTACCTGGAAGCATACCACCATCCTAGACCCAACCAGAAAGAATCGGAAATTGTGAATAGACCTATATCAATCATTGCAATAGCATCAACAATATGAAATCTCCCCAAAAAGATGGCTTCATATCCGAATTCTATCAAACCTTTCAAGAGGAACTAGTATCTATATTATACAACCTTTTCCAAATCATAGAAAAAGAAGGAATACTTCCCAACACATTCTATGAAGGAAATATCACCCTGATACTCAAACCAGGAAAGGATCCAACAAAGAAAGTAAATTATAGACCAATATCATTAATGAATATCGATGCAAAAATATTCAATAAGATCTTAGCAAACAGAATTCAACAACACATCTAAAAGGGTTTACATATGTTGGTTCAACATATGTAAATCTATAAATATAACACATCACATTAATAAAATAAAAAAGACCATATGATTCTTTCAATTGACACAGAAAAAGCCTTTGATAATATCCAGCATACTTTCATGATCAGAATAATTAAGAAAATAGGCATAGAAGGGACATTTCTTAAACTGACAGAGGCCATCTATAGCAAACCCACAGCCAATATATTAAATTGAAAACACTTCCACTCAGATCAGGAATGAGGCAAGGATGCTCTCTGTCTCCACTGCTATTCAACATAGTAATGCAAGACTTAGTCATCATGATCAGGCAAGAGAAGGCGATCAAGTGTATCCAAATAAAGTCAGAGGAGATCAAACTCTCACTCTTTACTGATGATATTATTCTATGCCTGGAAAATCCCAGGGACTCAACTTCAAAACCCTTAGAAGTGATCAGGGAATACAGGGGCATCTCAGGATACAAAATCAATACTTACAAATCAGTAGCTTTTATATATGCCAACAATAGTCAAACTGGAAAAAGTCAAGGACTATATTCCTTTTACAATAGTGCCAAAGAAGATGAAATACCTGGGAATTTACCTAACAAAGGACATGAAAGATCTTTATAAAGAGAACTATGAACCTAAAATAGCTGAAGATGTTAACAAATGGAAAAACATATCATGCTCATAGCTGGGAAGAATCAACATTGTTAAAATGCCCATACTACCAAAGCAATCTACATATTTAATGCAATCCCTATTAAAGCACCATTGTCATACTATAAAGAACTTGAAAAAAATAGTAATTCATTTTATATGGAATTAGAAAAACCCTTGAATAGCAGATATGTTACTCAGAAATAAAAACAAATCAGGAGGATCACATTTCCAGACTTCAGGCTATACTATAAATCTATAGTGATCAAAAACAACATGGTACTGGCACAAAAACAGAGCAATAGACTTATGGAACAGAATAGAGAACCAAGAGATAAACCCAGCAACTTATTGTCATTTGATCTTCGACAAGCCTATCAACAATATTCAGTGGCCAAAAGACTTCCAATTTAACAAATGGTGCTGGGTGAACTGGCTGGTGACCTGTAGAAGACTGAAACTGAACCCACACCTTTCACCATTAACAAAAATTGATTCTCACTGGATAAAAGATTTAAACTTAAGACATAAAACTATAAAAATACTAGAAGAGAATACAGGAAAAAAACTTGAAGAAATGGGCCTGGGAGAATATTTTATTAGGAGGACTCCTGTCCACCCCCACACTCCACCGAGCAATTAAAGCAACACCAAAAATACCTTAATGGGATCTGATCAAACTAAAAAGCTTTTGCACAGCACAGTAAGTAAAGCAAACAGACAATCTTCAGAATGGGAGAAGATTGTTGCAGATTATGCTTCTGACAAAGATCTGATAACAAGAATCTACTGAGAACTCAAACTCATCAATAAGAAAAGAACAATTGTAACTGGGGCATAGCTTTCATAAGATTATGGGGAAGGGGGAAAGGAAGGGGAGGGAGGGGGGAGGTGGGTGGAGGGAGTGGCATTGGTGGGATTACACCTGTGGTGCATCTTACAAGGGTATATGTGAAACTTGGTAGATGTGGAATGTAGATGTCTTGGCACAATAACTGGGAGAATGCCAGGAAGGCTGTATTGACCAGTGTGATGAAAATGTGTCAAATGGTCTATGAAGCCCCATGATCATATCAATGTACACAGCCATGATTTAATAAAAAAAAAAAAAAAAAAAAGAACAAATGACCCCATTTCTATGTGGGCAAGAGACTTGAACAGAAACTTCTTTGATGAAGCCAGGTGCATGGTCTACAAGCACATGAAAAAAACGTCCGTCATCCTTAATCATCAGACAAATGCAAATCAAAACCACTTTGAGATATCATCTAACTCCAGTAAGATTAGCCCACATTACAAAATCCCAAAACTACAGATGTTGGCGTGGATGTGGAGAGAAGAGAATTCTTCTACATTGCTGGTGGGAATGTAAGCTAATATGACCTTTTTGTAAAGACGTTTGGAGAACACTCAAGGAACTGAAAGTAGATGTACTGCTTGATCCTGCAATATCTCTACTAGGAATATACCCAGATGATCAAAAATTATTTTATCACAAAGACATATGCACCAGAATGTTTATTGCAGCTCAATTCATAATAGCCAAGACATGAAAACATCCCAAGTGCCCATCGACCCATGAATGGATATACAAATTATGGTATATGTACACCACAGAATACTATGCAACCATAAAAAAGATGGAGACTTCACATCTTTTATGTTTACCTGGATGGAGCTGGAACGTATTCTCCTTAGTAACATATCTTAAGAATGGGAATAAAAGTATCCAATGTACTCAATACTACTATGAAATCAATATATATTCACCCACACACTCATATGAATGGCAAAACTTATCTATAGTCCGGAAAGTTGAAGGGAAGACAAGAGAAAGGGGAGGGAGTGTATTGGAGGAGGGAGGTTATTTGGGGGGACCTCACCTAATGTGCATGATTCAATGCACAATGGTACATTTCAAAACTATTAAGAAATAAGTATAATTATGATGGATGTGTTACTTAGTTCAATGTAAGCATTTCACATTGTATATTGAAGCAGTACCCTCTACCCCATAAATGCATCAATGTACAAAGTTACGATTTAATAAAAATAATAATAAATTAAAAAAAGAGTACTCCTTTGATTAGTGCTTAATAGATTCATAAATAATAAATATACTAATATTATTAGTTGATATTCTTAAAAACATTATATAAACTTTTAGAAAAATGAAACTTTTAGCAGGGTAAAGACTATTAAGATAGGCTCCCTTATTTACAATTAATGTTGAAAATGGACACAAATAGGTTTCTGACTTTATGCAGAAGAGATTTAAGCACCATTCAGTCTTAAGGACATCCATCGGGCAGAAGTGTGTGTCTCAACTGTGGTAGAAAACTGACAGCATGACAACGAAAGATTGTTCCTTCCATCCTCCAGGAAAATCTCTTACTGAAACATTTATCTGGAGAAAATATTTTTCTTGGGATAAATCTTTTTCCTAAAGTCACTGTAGAAAAAGAATGTTAAATGACATTATCAAGTTCACCGAAACACACTGATTTACATTAACAATATCTTGCACTGACAGCATCTTGTGCTCATAGCACTGCTCCACAGCATAGTTAATACTCGACACTGGGCGAGTGAGAACTCCTGATAGTTCTTACCCTGGCATCATATTCAAGGACAAAAGGAGGAAAATCGATCTGTTCTGGTGATATGGCAGAAAATAGCTGGTGGAGGCTGTCTACATGGTGGATTTTGTCCTTCAGTCCTGAGACAGAAAAGGTGGTGAAAAACCATGTTGACACCTGATGAACAGAAGAGAAAAAAAAATTAAGCTGCTTTCCAGTTATTTTAATATGAACATAATTCTTAAAATTTACATTAGACTTAAAACTGCATTTCAAATTTTTACAATAACCAGTGTTTTTCAAAGTGCAGTTTGTAGTTCATCAGTGAGTTGTGTCATCAGTTTAAGTGATTATGAACAACACTGAAAGAAAAAGAAGAAACAAAGTAGGATGACAGTTGGGCGGGGGTGATAATAAGGATGGCTGTACACTTGCTGCTGGTGTGCAATGATGTATGATACACCTCTTACTACAGGCTGTAGTCAAAACCGCTGCATTGTTTGGTACTATAATTGGTGCTCTGGTCTGAAAATGTTAGTATCTCCAAATCTCACAAACTCAATTTTTCAAATAAAAAGTTACTGACAAAAACTTTTGCCAATATTTGGGAGTTAGATATTTCCAGTTGACATCTGGAATGTAGTCTCTTTTTTGAAATCAATCAAAATGAGTCACCTGCAGATGTGAAGCGACCTTTGCTCAATTCCCTGCATAGTATACAATCCTTCCACAAAAGCTAGTCTGCAAAATCCACTGGTTCCAAAAAAAAAATTACTGATGGTAAATAATACTGACATAAAGTAGGGAAACTTAAATTATTGCTCATTTGTCTAAATTGGTGATCATATACTGTGAGGTGAGTATGGCATTGTTGCTGTTCCCGTTTATAGAAGAAGACAACCTATGCACGTGACCTTTCAGTGCACTGGTGCAACATACTCCAAATGGTGCAAACTGAGTGCCTTACAAACACACTCCACTTTGGCACTTACTACTGATGCCAATCGCTTTGTTAATTTGTCTTTGGTACCTTGTCATGTTTTTCAGTGGCCTTAGGAACAAAAAAGAAATTTGTATTTTTAAAAAGAATTACTTAAAAATATTTCATGCAAATTTTAAAGCTGGTATTTGGATGAGAAACTCAATAATTTTGTAAATAATGAGAAATCCCACAGCGGACACCAATTTCTCACTAAAGTCTTCATTCATCTCTTAATTGTGAGGACCATTTAGTACCTGTCAGACCTAATTTCTATACAGTGCTTTAAAATAATTATTCCTACATCTGTAATGTTTTCCCCTTCACTGGCTCCTACATCATTAGTCTAACTTGGCCATCCTGTGATTTTTAGATTTCTTCTTCTTGGTCTTTTTCCCTATCTCAGGGATCTGTCTTTGGTTGTCCTCTTTACTCTTTAAGTCTGTGTGATTTTTCTCATTAATGCATTCAAGGAGTTAAAATTCTATTTACCTGATGGTGACTCTCAATCCATTACCCCTACATTTAATGACTGCTGGGAGCACTGGATGACACAGTCCTTCCTCGCACCCTTACCCATCGGATACATCACTAAGTCCCAGGTTTTTAAACACAAAAAGTAATCTTTTCTCTGAATCCACTCATATATTCAGATTCTTTTTTGGTTTGTTTTCTCATAGCCTGAGCCAGGAGTTACAAACTTTTGTAAAGGACCATTATAGTAAATACTGTAGACATTTTATGATAACATTATCAGAAGGGTTCACAAGGCACTCCTGAAGGCACTTGAGCCAGTGTAATGCTGGAGGTAGGACATGAAAACTAGGCGGAAGATGACAGTGGGACAAACTGCAGCAGCAGCACAAGGAATAAAGACACAGGCACAGACCTGACCAAGAGTAGCACAAAGAACTGACGTGATGTGGTGAGAGGTGAGGTACAGAAAGTCCCCAAGAAGGGCTCTCTGGTTTCTGCCATGGGCGCTGGCTAGGCAGTGGTTCCATTTACTAAGACAGGGAACACAAAAACATTAAGGAATGGATGGGAGGTGGAGGACACCAGCAGCTCTGTTTAAACATGTCGAACTACAGGGGCCTGTAAGAAATCTATGTGAAGATATCCATCAGCAGTTCAAGATGCAGGCACAGAGCCTACAGAGAGTAGTGATGTTGACGATGGTGACAGTTAACATATACTGAGCTTGTGTTTTTATATATATAGATATGTTGGGTACTTTATTTATATATATATATGTTGACTACTTTTTCAAGCATTAGACATATATTAATTTATTTCCTCCTTTCAATAATCCTAAAAGGTAAGTACTATGGCTATTCACATTTTATAGAGGATAAATTTAAAGCACAAGGAAATTACACTACTTGCCTGAGATGATAAATTGGTAACTGGTAGAGCTAGGATTAGAATCTAGGTCATCTGAATCTCAAAACCATACTTCTAAATATTACACTGTATTGCCCAAACATGTATCTGGGGATTACATATATTTCAGATGGTTGCTGAAGACATGGGAATAAAAAAAGGTACAGAATAAAAGATGAGAGCAGATGGACACTAATAACCCACACCTGAGCAGAGAGTGAGGGACCCACACGGGAGAGAGACTGAGGATGCGGCAGGGACACTAACACTCCACAGGTGTGCAGAGAGTGAGGGATCCACACGGGAGAGAGACTCAGGATGAGGCAGGGACACTAACACCCCACGGCTGAGCAGAGAGTGAGGGACACCCAGGGAGAGAGACTGAGGATGAGGCAGGGACACTAACTCCCCACAGGTGAGCAGAGGGGGAGGGAGACTGAGGATAAGGCAGGGACACTAACACCCCACAGGTGAGCAGAGAGTGAGGGACCCACATGGGAGAGACTGAGGATGAGGCAGGGACACTAATACCCCACAG
>CAUYPK010006477.1:0-10527 GCA_963574355.1 Loris lydekkerianus
AATTTCTGGGCATAGAGTTTCTGGTAGTATTCAGAGATGATCTCTTGTATCTCTGTGGGATCAGTTGTTATTTCCCCTTTATCATTTCTGATTGAGGTTACTAGAGATTTTACTTTTCTATTTCTCATTAGTCTGGCCAATGGTTAATCTATTTTATTTATTTTTTCAAAAAACCAACACCTTGTTTCATTAATTTTCTGAATGATTCTCCTGTTTTCAATTTCATTGATCTCTGATTTGATTTTGGATATTTCTTTTCTTCTACTGGGTTTAGGCTTAGATTGTTCTTCTTTTTCCAATTCCATAAGATGGCTTGTGAGTTTGTTGATGTGCTCTCTTTCTGTTTTTTGAATGCAGGCATCTAAATTGATAAATTTTCCTCTCAAAACTGATTTTGCAGTATCCTACAGGTTTTGGTAGCTTGTGTCTTCATTGTTGTTATGCTCAAGGAAGTTAATGATTTCTTCCTGCACCCATCTGTCATTCAACAGACAGTTGTTTAATTTCCATGCCTTTGTGTGGGGTTGAATGTTTTTGTTAGAGTTGAGTTCCACCTTTAGTGCCTTATGGTCTGAGAAGATACGAGGTAAAATTTCAATTCTTTTGATTCTGTTGAGGTTTGTTTTGTGTCTTAGAATATGATCAATTTTGGAGACTGTTCCAAGGGGTAATGAGAAGAATGTATATTCTTTATCTTGAGGATGGATATGCATCTGTTAATCACAGTTGTTCTAGGGTCTATCAAGCACAGTTGTTCTAGGGTCTCATTTAAATCTCTTATATCTTTGTTTAATTTCTGTTTAGAGGATCTTTCCAGCTCTGTAAGAGGAGTGTTAAAGTCCCCTGTTATTCTGGTATTATTGAATATCATGTTGCTCAGACTGAGCAAGGTCTGTTTCAAGAATCTGGGAACATTTAAATTGGGTGCATAAATATTTAGAATTGAAACATCTTCTTATTGTATTTTTCCCTTCACCAATGTAAAGTGACCTTCTTTGTCTTTTTTAACTTTAGTTGCTTTAAATCCACATGTATCTGAAAATAAGATTACAACTCCTCTTTTCTTCTGAATTCCATTTGCCCGAAAAATTGTCTTCCAACCCTTGACTCAGAGTTTTAATTTGTTTTTTGAAGCCAGGTGTGTTTCCTGCAGACAGCAAATAGATGGCTTGTGTTCTTTAATCCAATCAGCCAATCTATGTCTTTTCAGTAGGGAATTCAAGCCATTAACATTTATTGAGATAATTGATAAGTGTGGTAGTATTCTACTCATCTTATGTTCTGAGAGTCCATTGCTTAGTTTTATCTTTTGCATCAATGTGGAAGTTAGGTTCTGTCCTTTAATTTCTGAGTTCTTACATTGCTGCTGATCCATTGTGATCATCAGTGTGTAGAACAGGTTGAAGTATTTCCTGTAGAGCTGGTCTTGTTGTGGCGAACTTCCTCAATGTTTTTATATCCGTAAATGATTTGATTTCTCTGTCAATTTTAAAGCTTAGCTTAGCAGGGTATAGAATTCTGGGTTGGAAATTGTTCTGTTTAAGTAGATTAAAGGTAGATGACCATTGTCTTCTTGCTTGGAAAGTTTCATTAGAAAAGTCTGTAGTCACTCTGATGGATTTGCCCCTGTAGGTCAACTGGCGCTTACTCCTGGCAGCTTGAAGAATCTTTTCTTTTGTCTTGACTTTGGACAGGTTCATCACAATGTGTCTTGGAGAAGCTTGGTTAGAGTTGAGGTGACCTGGGGTTCGATATACCTCTGAAAGCAGTGTGTCAGAATCTTTGGTGATATTTGGGAAATTTCCATTAATAATATTCTCTAGTATGGCTTCCATTCATCTGGGGCATTCTTCTCCCCCTTCTGGGATTTCTATAACTCGTATGTTGGAATGCTTCATAAAGTCCCATAATTCTGTCAGTGAACATTCTACTTTCTCTCTCTTCTTTTCTGCCTCTTTAACTATCTGAGTTATCTCAAGAACTTTGTCCTCTACCTCTGAAATTATTTCTTCTGCATGGTCTAACCTGTTGCTTATATTTTCTATTGTATCTTTAAGTTCCCTAATTGACTACTTCAGTTCCTTCAGCTCTGCTATATCCTTTCTGTATTCTTCATATCGTTCATCTCTTATTTGATTCTGTTTTTGGATTTCCTCTTGGTTATTTTCCACTTTCTTAGCAGTTTCCTTCATTGTTTCCATCATTTTCTTTCATTGTTTTCATCATGTGTATTCTAAATTCCCTTTCTGCCATTTCTAACATTTCTTTATAGGTGGAATCCTCTGTAGAAGCTACCTCATGGTCCCTTGAAGGGGTTGCTCTGGACTGGTTCTTCATATTGCCAGGAGTTTTCTGCTGATTCTTCCTCATGAGTGATTTCTGATATCTGTTTCCTTGCCCTAATTTTCCTTTCACTTCCTCTTGCTCTTTATGTTGCCATGCCTGTGGACTAGGGTTTTGATGAGCCCTTTTGGTACGGGACCAGAATGATGAGAAGGTTGAAGAGCAAGAAGGGATAAAAGAAAGAAAAAGAAAGAAAGAAAGAAAAGAAAATAGAGAAAGGAGAGGGGGTAGATAAAAGGAAATATTGACAAAAAGAAGAGAGGCACTGAAAGAGGGAGACAGAGCAATATAGGTATACAGTAAGGTACTTTGACACAACCTTAAAAAAAAAACCAACCTCTGAAGGTGCCTGGTTGGGTGGTTCCCTTGAGGTCAGCAGCTCTTTGCTAGCCTGATCAGACACAGTACCCCACCTCTACCAAGTAGAGAAGAAAGACAAAAATGCTATAAATCAAACCAAAACAAGCGAACAGAAAACTTTATTGGATAAAATTGGGTAAAAAAACAAATAATAGGGGTAGAAACACTAGCAAAAATGAAATTCTAATTATTGAAAAAGGCAGCAATGGGAAATTGTACTTAAACTAGAAAAATGGAGAAAGAAAAGAAAAGAAAAAATCTGTACATAAAAGGTTGAAATTAAAAAACAAAATAACAACAACAAAATAAACAAAAAAAACAAACAACCAAAAGCAAAGCAATATATATATATATCTTGTTGAATATTGTCTGGGCAACAGGTGGTCTTCTGGGGTACAAGATGTTAACATAATGCTGATACAACTGGAGGCCTCCACTGATTTCTTAAACCCCACAGGGTGGAGACCCTAAATCTCTCTTCAGCCCTCTTAAAAGGAACTTTAAACTTCTAAATTTGTCTAAGCAGAAGATTTCCCAGGAAAGTGCTTGTCACTGGGATCACTGCTGAAGTGGCTATCCACTTACCCAGTGTGCCAAAACCGGTCTCATTCTGCTCCTAAAGGTCAAGGCTGTAAGGTGGCTCAGTCCCCACCTTTAGGCTACTCAGTCACTAGATTACTAGCTCCTGACTGATCCTTGCTCTGCGACCCTAAGGGCGGAGCTTGCTGGGGCAGTTCTCTCACAATGGCTCCCTGCAGCCCACAGCTGAACACTATTAGCTCCATCTGGCTCAGTGGCTCAGTCTGGGGCCCTAGACAAGGCCCAAAGTTCTCCGCACTCCTGCCCAAGCTCTCCCCAGGGCTATTCAACTGAGTGCCAAGTCCAAAAACACCAAAACAGCTCACAGGTAAGGCCTTTCCAGTTTGCAGACTCACTGCTGTTATACTTATGGTAGCTGCTGGCGGGATTAGACCAATTGAACACACGCAACCACTTGCCAGTTTTCCACTGTTTTTGTCCTCCTTTTGGGGTCCAGAAGTCTCTCGCTGACTCCCTATGTCCTCAAAGGGATAATTATAGGCAGATCCCACCGGCCAGAGATGCCTGCAGTCTTGTGTCCCCAGACTCACAGTGCCCAGTTGCAAGGAAGCTGCTACTCGGCTGCCATCTTGCTCTCACTCCAGCCGGCAATTTTTTTGTTGCAGTTGTCATTTTTTTGGTGGTTTTTTTGGTTTTTGTTTGTTTGTTTGTTTGAAACAGAGTCTCATTATGTCACCCTCTGTAAAGTGCTGTGGCATCACAGCTCACAGCAACCTCAAACTCTTGGGCTCAAGCAATTCTCTTGCCTCAGCCTCCCAAGAAACTGGGACTACTGGTGCCCACCAAATGCCCAGCTATTGTTTTGTTGCAGTTGTCATTGTTGTTTAGCTGGCCTGGGCTGGTGTATGTGGCCAGCACCATAACCACTGTATTACGGGCACCAAGCCTGCAGTTGTCATTGTTGTCTAGGTGGCCCAGGCTGGGTTCAAACCCATCTGCCTCGGGGCATGTGACCAGTGCCCTAACCACCGAGAAATGGGCGCCGAGCCCTCAGAGTGATTTTGATTTGCATTTCTCTGATGATTAGGGATGATGAGCATTTTTTCAAATGTCTATTAACTGTTCATCTATCTTCCTCAGAAAAGTTCTGTTCATGTCTCTTGCCCAGTGATAGATGGGATCATTTGCTCTTTTTTTGTTGATTAATTTGAATTCTCTATAGATTCTAGTTATCAAGCCTTTGCAAGATTTGTAACATACAAATATTTTTTCCCATTCTGAAGGTTGTCCTTTTGCTTTAATTGTGTCCTTAGCTGTGCAGAAACTTTTCAGTTTAATGAAGTCCCATTTATTTACTTTGGTGTTGTTGCAACTGCCAATGAAGTCTTCTTCATAAAATCTTTGCCCAGGCCAACATCATCAAGAGTTTTTCCAACACTTTCTTGTAGGATTTTTATTATTTAATGTCTTAGATTTAATTATTTTATCCATCTTGAGTCTCTTTTTGTAAATGGTGAAAGGTGCGGGTCCAATTTCAGTCTTGTATGTGTGTTTATCCTGTTCTCTCAGCACCATTTATTGAATAGGGATTCTTTTCCCCAGTGTATGTTTTTTTTTTTTTTTTTTTGGTTTATCAAAGATCAGATGGCAATAAGAGACTGGTTTCTCCTCTTGGTTTTCTATTCAGTTCCATATGCCTATGTCTCTATTTTTGTGCCAATATCATGCTGTTTTGATCACTGTGAACTTGTAATATTACCTGAAGTCTGGTAGAATAATGCCTCCAGATTTATTACTAAGAATTGCCTTGGCTATACAGGGTTTTTTCTGGTTCCATACAAAAAAAAAAAGAAACTATTTTTTCCAGTTTGTCAAGGTATTTTAATGGGGATTGCATTGAATCTGTAGATTTCTTTGGGTACTACAGATATTTTAACAATATTGATTCTTCCCAGCCAAGAGCATGGTATGTTCTTCCTGTTAATATCTTCTGATATTTCTTTTCTTAGGGTTTCATAGTTCTCTTTGCAGAGATCCTTCACCTCCTTGTTAGATATATTCCTAGCTATTTCATTTTCTTTGAAGCTACTATGAAGGGAATTGTGCTCTTGATTTGCTTCTCAACTTGACTGTTGTTGGCATATACAAAGGCTACTGATTTGTGGACATTGGTTTTATATCCTGAGACATAACTGTACTTTTTGATGATTTTCAGGAGTGTTGTGGTTGAGTCGCTGGGGTTTTCTAAGTATAAGATCATAGCATCAGCAAAGAGCAAAAGTTTGGTTTCCTCTGCCCCCATTTGGATTTTAATATCCTTCTATTACCTGGTTGTATTGGCTAGAACTTCCAGAACTATGGTAAATAGTAGTAACATTAGAGGACATCCTTGTCTGGTTCCTGTTCTAAGTGCTAAAGCTTTCAGTTTTACTCCATTCTGTATGATATTGGCTGTGGGTTTGTCATAGATGGCTTCAATCAATTTAAGAAATGTGCCACCTACACCTATTTTCTTAAGCGTTTTTGTTAGAAAAGGAAGCTGAATTTTGTCAAATGCTTTTTCTGCATCTATTGAGAGAATCATATGGTCTTTGTTTTTGCTTCTATTGATATGATGAATTATATTTGTGGATTTGTGTATGTTAAATCAGCCTTGTATCCCTGGGAGGAAGCCTACTTGATTGTGATGTATAATTTTTTTTATGTGTAACTATAATCTATTAGCTAAGATTTTATTATTTTTACATTGATATTCATTAGTGAAATTAGTCTGTAGTTCTCCTTTTTAGTTGGATCCTTTCCTGGTTTTGGTATCAGGGTGATGTTTGCTGCACAGAATGTGTTGAGGAAGGTTCCTTCCTTGTCAGTGTCCAAGTGGATTTTTTTAGTGAGGCTGTGACTCACTTCTCTCTTTCCCTGGCTTGCTTTCCTTTTTTTCCCTTATTCATGCTACCATAAGGCTGCACCATTCAGTAAAACCTTTAGCATATAATCTCTGTTTCAACTTCTGTGTTGCAGAAACTTGAGTTAATATAAGAAGTTAATCTTGGCAACTACTGGTATTAGCATCAACATCTTTTCAGATGGCTATTTCTTCAGAGTAAATGTTCAGATTTCCAGATTTCCTCCCTAGTCACTCTACCACTACCCTGACTCTTAATGGTAACGAAGTGAAGGAAAAAAAAAAAAAAAAAAAAAAAAAAAAAAAAAAACAAGAAAAAGACACTGCACTCTGACTCTGTTTTCTTTCCTCCAACTCGCCCTTCTTCGTCCAAGCCCCTCAGGTTGAGTTTCTCAAGTGACTTCCATCACATCATAGTCTGAATTATCCTTACCCTATTATTTATAGGGAAATTCTATGACCATATTATTGAGAAGTTAATGAATTTAGAAATTTTCTTTCTACACAAAACCTTACTCCAAGACTTTTTTGTGACTCTGAGTTTCAAGATTAAATAAAAACCTCTTTGATTAAATAATAATCCCATCCTGAAGCACTAAAACTCATTGCTTTCATGGGTGGAAGCCCAAGGAAAATAAATGTACAGGATATGGATCTATATCCAAAATACATTTTAAACATGTTAATTATTCCCATTAAGAATTAAAGTATTTTCCTATTAAGTACCATTATTGTCATCAACACTTTATTGAGACCACCTCTGACTTGCCTGTTAAGAATACTTCCCTCTCTTTCTCCACTTCTATCCCAAATCTCAATTCCTCTTTCCAGACAGATCAGTTTGAACCCATTTTTCTGGTTTTGAACTTAGCAAATCTCCAAGAGCATGAGTTCTAGTACTTACTCTTCTTGACCTAGGGTAAGAAAGAACTCGATCCAACCCCATTTCCTCACCTCACAGTTAAGAAAGAGAGATCAAACACAGTGATATTTTAAGACATAAAAAGAAAAGGTATATGTGAAGTCATTTTGCGAACTGTAACATGCTGTACGAATGCCAGTTATTATCTCGTAAAAAAAGCTTTCTCAAGCAGCTGAGAATAGTATTTCTCCTAAGGTTTTCTCTCTACATACTCATCTTTTGAATGATAACACTTGTCCCCATGGGCCAGGAAGGATAAAGTTAGTGGTAGATGAGAGCCTTCTTTAAGTCCTTAAAAAGGATGAGGGGAGAGGAGACATCTGTTGAACATCCTTTTCAGATGCATCTCATCTGCCCAGACAAGCACTGGTTCCAGGCATCTGCTAGTGGAGCAATACTAGAAAACACAGGTTAGGGATGACATCTAAGGAGGCCCAAGTCACCATGCTGAGACGGTGGCCAGAACACCAAAATCCTTAGGCTGGCCTCTTCTGTGGCCGTGGGCAGAAATCTGCTCAGGCTGCTGTCCAAATTCATTCTGCTGGGCAGAAAGGGAACTGATTTATGTCTCCAGCAGGTATGCCAGAGAAAATTCAAATTGATCAAAAATTAAATATTCATAGGACATTATTCATTAAGATTCATCTCACCGAGTGGATGAAATGAGGCAAGGGAAGAAATTAGCTTGCTTGAGAGTGTCAAAGTGATTATGTGATTAAATTGCAATTTATAATTCCTCCTTCACAAAAAGCATTACTTCTTGATTTGTGTTTCTCCTCCTTGCTGTGCCCCCTTGTTGTCTCAGCCTGAGCCAAGGACACTCAGGGTTAATCAGAGACAGGAAGGCTCCAACCGCAGTGTCTGGTCTCCCTCCTTCCATCCTTCCTCCCTATCCACCAGAGACTCCAAAAGAGGCTCTTCCACCCAGCCTCAGGGTTTTGCTCTTAATGCTGAGAATAGACCTTGGGGAAGCAAGCAACAACTTCCCCGGAGAAGACCAGACAAAGCCCCACAGTATCACTCACTCAGCTGGGTGCTTTCCAGCCTCAGGCCATTGCCTCTCCTTCCCCTGGAAGAAAAAAAGTGTACGATTTCCCTGTAGCTCACCACTCATCCCTCCAGGGCATACCTGAAGATCTATAAGGAAGTCCCCTTCTGGCCACCTTTCACACTCTTACAGAGATGGGAGATATATCCTTCATATATTCCCTCCTTTTTTTTTTTTTTTTTTTTTTTTTTTAGACCGAGTCTCACTCTGTCACCCTGAGTAGAGTGCCATGGCATCGTCAGAGCTCACAGCAACCTCAAACTCTTGGGCTCAAGTGATCCTATTGATCAGCCTCCTAAGTAGCTGGAACTACAGGCACCTGCCACAACACCTGGCTAGTTTTCCCATTTTTAGTAGAGACCAGGTCTTGCTTTTGCTTAGACTGGTCTCTAACTGGTGAGCTCAGGCAATCCACCTGCCTCAGCCTCCCAGAGTGCTGGGATTACAGGAGTGAGCCATCGAATCTGGCCATTCCCATACTCTTGATGTCCCCTCCTTTGTGGAGCTATGCAAAGCCTCCTTGAGACAAAGTCTGGGTCAGGTGGTTGACTCATGAAGCTCACTTGCTGAGACTTCATCATTACTCGAGGTCAACAAGCCAGTTCCCCAGCTCCTGCCAACAAAGATCTCCGGGGGAAAGTGAATATCAGAGCTCAGGAAACCAACAGGTTCAGGGGCGACAGAGTATGTGTTCCCTGGGTAACTGGCCTCTTAGAGCAGTGGGCACATCCTCTCTACAACACTCCTCCTCTAGGTCCCTCCCAAACTAAGCCAAGCCTGAATCCAGCAAAGCAGCAGGCACCGTCCCAAAGCCCTGCCACACAGAGGCAGCTTTAGTCCCCCAGCTGTGCTCTCCAGAGCCCAGAGGAGCCTGAAAAAATGGGGCCTGCCCTGTGGAGGAAGGAGGGGGCCTCCAGGGGCAGCAAGCTCCAACTGGGGCAGCTCCACTTTTATCTGCTTTATACATGGTGCTTCTGCGTATGATTTCAGTTCAGAAAAATGTTTTGCTGCTAAAAATAATTTGAAAACCACTGAATTAGATGACCTCTCACAAGCCCCTTCCAGTTCAGGAGCCTCCAGTTCTCTGACTTCAGTGGCATAGAAAGAAACTGTGCCCTGAGCTAGACCAAAGGCTCTATTTTCTCCTCTTTCCCCCTGCTCTTAAGAAGAAACACGATCTGCCTGTCTGTCAGTCTGTCCGTCTGGGATCCAGAGTCTAGCTGAGATGATAGGTAGGGACACAGAAGCAGATGGGTAACTGTATTTCTCTTCCTCTGTCTTCTTCCCTTTGGGCTCTCACTGTCTCCATATCTATCTATCTATCTGTCTCTCTCTCTCTCTCTCTCTGTCACCACTGCCCAATCGAGATTTAGAGGCTGGTTCCAGCAGCTGTGAAGGGCGATATTAATTCCAAGCTTGTTTCCAGACACCATGGAGGCCTGCCTGGGTTAATTAGTTGTGCTGGCTTTTCTTCAAGTGAGTGAGCCGGCAGGGTTTTTTATAGCTCTGCCACTGCATTTATTTGTTCGTTTTCTGTTTTATTTGGAAATACATTTATCTGACAATAAATAACATCTGCCATGACTAGGGTGATAACAGCAATGAACAGCCCCTTCAGAGGGTTGGGGTCACAATCAGAAAGTGGAGAGACTCAGCCCCCCTACTCCAAGGGACACCCCAGCCCTGAGGAGACATGGGGGGACATGAGTGAAGCAGTAGGAAAAAGACAGTGGGACAGATAGGATCAAGGAGTGGGGATGTAGCTAAAAGTGGAGAAAGGAAAGGCCCACTTCTTAACAAAGCCCACAGCGAGGAGGCCAGAGCCTGGGGGTCTTGGTGAAGGGCATTGAGGATACACCTGCAGAGTGATAAGGTGGAGGGAGACGATCTAGGTCCAGATCCCAGTTCCAGCACACACAAGTTATATGAGCTCAGGCAGGTCTCTAACCTCCATGCTTCAGTTTCCTCATCCACAAGACAAGAATGGTAATAACATTTTTCTGTTCAGAATGGTCGCAAATATATCTAGGAGATAATGGAAGTAAATGTACTATACAAACAATAAAGATGCTCAAGAGACGGTTCTCTTGCAAGCACATGAACTCATGACCAACGGAGAGCCTGTGCGCAGAGGGTGCGCAGTAAAGGAGAATGTCAGCCTGGTGGGATTTAATCAAGGAACCCTCCCAGGAGGAAGAGCAACTTCCACACAGTTTCTTTTTTTTTTTTTAATTTATTTATTATTAAATCATAGCTGTGTACATTGATGCAATCATGGGGCACCATACACTGGTTTTATAAACCATCTGACATATTTTCATCACACTGGTTAACACAGCCTTCCTGGCATTTTCTTAGTTATTGTGTTAAGACATTTATATTCTACATTTAGTAAGTTTCACATGTACCCTT
>CAUYPK010006489.1:0-11717 GCA_963574355.1 Loris lydekkerianus
CTGGACTGTGCTTTGGATCCTGCTCTTTCTACCAACCCTTGGCTTTGCCACATTTCTCAGGATTCCAGGGTGATCAGAGTTCTGAGAATACAGTAAGTGCTCAGTAAATGCTTATTCTGGGTACTGCCATTGATGAGTGTAGGGATGAACCCCAGGCAGCTGGAGGGCCCCTGCCCCAGTGAGGCGTGGGGCTGAAGGGAAAGGCCTGGCTCTGCTAGTCACTAGTTCCCTCCCAGTGACTGGCTGTGTCACTTTGGGCAAGTTGCTCATTACTCAGTCAGTAAGAGGAGAATGGTAATAAGATATGATAATGATAAACTTATCAGGTTAGGATGAGAAATAAATGAAATAGCCTATATAAAGAGCTTAGTACAATTGCCAAATACATAGCTAGCATATAGTGCCTAGTACACAGCCATTAACCAATCAAGTGTTGCAATTATTATTATTATTATTATTCCTTCTCCCCAAGTAGGCATTTGCAGAGAAGTAAAAGTAATCACTCAAGACCTAGATATTTGGGTTGGAACTTGGCCCTGCCAATCTCCATAGAAATGATTTTAGGCAAGTGAGTTTCAAAGTCCTGATCTATAAAATGTTAATAATGTTTTATAACATTTAGCGACAGACAAAGATAGGACAATTGTGGCTTGATATGTATAATTTATAGCATTGTTTGAATTTGGAACAGAGTGGACAACCTACAATAAATCATAGGTAGGGATAGTATTTTATAAACAGAGTATGTTTAGATTAGCCGCCAATGCTTACTTTTCCACTGAGGTGATGATGACTTTATCGAATTTTACTTTTCCACTTATTATCAGAAGTTCAGTTCACAGCAGGTGGCCGGAGCATCTGAACTCAGTGATCCTTGGCGCGTAATGGTCCAGGGTTGTCTGCAGCCATTTGGGGAACCATTGGTAGCTGACACTAGTCCTTCTATTTAGAAAATTTTTTATTCAGTCTTTGACTCAAAGTAATATTGGAAGAAGTGCCTCAAATAAAAGTACTTTGAATAAAAGTACTGCTGATTATTGTCTGGATAGGAAGAAAGGCTTCTCCTATGAACCCTTAGCCCCTCTAGTTGAGTAGTTCATATTATGAAACTTGGCACTGTTAAGTAAGCCACATAAAACTGAACAATATTTGCAATAGTCCAGCACTCCTTGGGTGACAAGGAGAGGACTAGAAGGAACAGGGCTCGGAAATCTGGTAGGCTCTTGGTACCACACAGGTTAGCTTCCCGTTGCCTGCACATCCTTTCAAAATAACATCTGGACGATGTGCCCAAGTAAAATGTGAGCTCAGTAGATTCTCTGCCACTCTGGCCACTCTTGGGGGACTTGGGCATGGTTCAGGTAATTGTATCCCAAGACAAAGAACAAGAAGAACTACATTCTTCTTTCATGAAGATGAGATGGCCTTAGGAAAGGGGCTCCCTTTTCTTCAGATATGACATTGTTTTCTTTCCTAAGGGGCCTGAGTCTCTCCAAGTTTGTGTCACACCCTGCTGTCAGTGGCTCATTTGTGGCCTTTGAGTAAAACTCCACAATCTTGAGCAAGGCAGTCACCCTCCCCCAGTCACCTGGCCCCATCCCCCAGTGCCTCTTCTCTGCTTATTCTGATCTAACCAGGTCTCTTAGCTTGGGCTGCTATCACAGAACACCACAGATAAGAGGCATTTATTGTTCACAGTTCTGGAGGCTGAAAGTCCCAGACCAATGTGTTGGCAGGTGCAGTGTCTGGCGAGGACCTCCCTGGCTATTCAACAGTCTGTTTTCTTGCTGCACCCTTACATGGCCTTTTCTCAGAGTTGTGTGTGCTAATGATTATGTTTAAAACATTGAGTTTGACTCTTTTATCAAGAATTCATTTTACCTGCCTGGCCCCAGAAGTAATGCGAAGTTGTAGTCCAGCTCTGGTGTTAAGGGACTGGTAGGTTTGCACTCACTCTCAAATTCAGATGTGAAGCTCTAACTCCCAACATAATGGTATTTGGATTTGGGGTCTTTGGGAGGTGATTAGAGTTACACGAGGTCATGAGAGCTGCTCAATGATGATATTAGTGTCTTGATAAGAAGAATAAGAGTGATCTCCCTCTCTCTCCCACCACACACTGACACATGCATGTACATATTGACTGTCTATCTTATCTATAAGGCTTCCAGTCAAAGGAGGCTATTGGGGTGAAGTTTTGGAGGAGTCAAAATTTAAATGTGGATTTTTGACTGCCTGGGGTGTCAGTGGTCCTAATCCCCACATTGTACAGGGTCAACTGTTATCAAAGAGAACCTAAGACAACCTTGTACATGATAAGTGGTCAATAAATATGCACTGAAGTGAATTAATTTAAAAACACAAATCTGAAGGGCTGGGTATGTGCTCACACCTAGCCCTCTGGGAGGCCAAGGCAGGTGGATCCCCTAAGCTCAGGAGTTGGAGACCAGCCTGAGCAAAGCAAGACCCCGTCTCTATTAAAAATAATAAACAGCTGGGTTCTATGGCAGGCACCTGCCATGCCAGCTACTTGGGAGAATGAGACAAGAGGATCGCGTGAGCCCAAGAGTTTGAGGTAGCTGTGAGCTATGACACCAGGACGCTCAACCACAGGGTGACTGAGTGAGACTCTGTCTCAAAAAAACTCCATAAATCCGAGAAGTTGTGCCACCTGCTATTAGGTACAGAGATGATAGCTTTTCATACGTCTCTTTTCTTAGTTCCCACCACTCTTTCAGGTACAAAATGATTTATTTTGAATTCGTTTTCTCTAGAGCCATAGACAAAAATCTTCTAAGAGTGCAGTGTGGGGTTTTTATGCACAATCTGAAATAGTCCCTGGCTTTATACCTGCCCTGTGCCTATGAACCTAAGCCATGCAGGGCCGAGCCACCGCACACGTCTCTGTGCTCACAGCACAGTTGCACCTGAGCAATGGGTCCCTATTCGCTCTTCTCCTTACCTGCTCCAGAATCAGGTGGCACCAGAACAGAACTGGGCTGAGGGTTCATCTGTATTTCCTCATGCTGATATATTTTAAAGGTAAAGAAGAACGTATAATCAGAAGGCCATTAGGAGGGAAATATGACTTAAAAATGTCATTTGTACACTCACATGCATTTTACAAATATTAGGGGATGGTGGGGGGGGGGGAAGGCATCTCAAAACCACCTAACTGAAAACTAAAAACAGTAGGAAAAGGGAAAAATCATGTGGAGAATTTTATGTGAAATCATTCCTGAGGTGACTTATCTAGGAAGAGGTGCTAAACTAGTATTTTAAATAGAAATAAATAGGAACGGTGACAATGAGAATATCTTAAAAGTAACCAGAGGAAAATAGACTTGTTATGTAGAGAGAGGCAAAGATAGAGATTCCAGCAGATTTGTCATTGGAAATAACGTGAGCTGGGAGACGACGGGACAGCGTTGTTAATGTGTGTATCAAACTGTGTCCACCCAGATGTCTACGTTCAAAGATATATCATTTTTTAAAAGATGAAATACATTCCTTTTAAGAAAAAAAAAATAAAGAAAGAAAGAAACAAATGCCAGAAATGTCTTTTTACCAGTACGGTCTGTGTTTTTTCCCAAAATACTTTCTCAAATCCACCAATATTTGTTCCCTAAAAAACATTTTAAGAAAAAAGATAAAACCAAACTCTGCCCCCCGATTTCTCAGCTTGTTTCCACTTACGTCCCTTTCATCACTGCCCACTAACTCGATGCGAGAGAAGAGCAAAGGAAGGGGTAAAGTTTGAGGAAATATGAAAAGCAAGATAAACGAGAAATCAGGAAATGTGGTCAGCTTGAACCTTACTCCACCCATGGTTCAACCCTCTTGTTACCTAAGAATGACTCGTTCTTGAGAATTCAGCACAATACCCCAATTCCAGGAATTCAGTAGGACACTTTGGCTTTCACCTCTACATATGGCAAGTTTATTTGTAGGAAGGAATTTCATAGCCAGGAAAGAGTAATGCATGCTTTCTTGCCCTTATTTCACATCTAAAATAGAGAGGTCCATTTAACTACTCATAAAAATGTTTTAACATTAAAATAGGAGTTTTTAAGCACTGCCTGGTCATTCTAGCTTTAAGTCATAAAAAAGTGCAAATTCAACAATTAAAATAGTGACAAGCATTGTCCACTTTATTCCACTACTATTGGGTTTCTTTCATGAAAATACAATAATGCGCTGTGAATTCATTTGGGGGAAAGACTGATATTTTATAACATACTTTATAATTATGGAAAATATGTGAGTCTACTGGGAATAAAGACATTGTGATGTTTTCATTTACAGAGTAATTTCTATGCTGTATAATAAAATGTGGGGATGTTAGCAATCATGCCTGCCAGCAGTTTGTAATCAAAGGCCACCTAGTTTGTGTCTATTAACTGTCTGCCTGGTCAATCGCACATTCCTAGGTCAGGCCTCAAGCTCTCATCCCACAACAGGGACAGTCACAGTACTGCCTGTGCTACAGACTGACAGAGCCGGTGGCTGGGCACCACCTGGCACATGGAACGTGCTCAGCTAGTGGAAGTTACTTGTGTGATTTTATTTTATCCACAAGAAAGAAATGAAAGAGCAGGGAAGGAAAAGAGACTCAATAGGTAAGGAGAGGAATTAGGACAAATGGAGTTGTAGTGGGGCAGCTGGGTAGGCTGGGGAAAGACACTTTTACCATTTCTTAGCATCTATTGGGGACCCCGCTCTGAAACATTTTGTAAGCCCCTTTATCCAGGTAATGATTGAGGTGTTGATCCCTTCTGAGTACAGTGGTGTGGGCCTCTTAGAAAACAATTGGCTTCATTGAACTTTTTTTTTGTGTGTGGGTGTGTTCACTCTTACATAAGTCAATAAAGTCATGGGTTTATAAGACACACTGTTTTTTGGACACTGCTGTCTAGTCCCAACATGGAACATAAGGAAGTGGTTCTTCTACTTCTTTTATTTCTGAAATCAGGTAAGACTTAGGTTTTTTTTTACTTTGATAATTTTGTTTCCTAGCAATGTATAAAAAGTCCATATGCTGCAGCTTTATGTGTAATTCATTTAATTTAGCTTTTAATTCATGACATAACCAGTTGAAAACCTCAGACTGAGAAATTACTCAAGAAATACATTTAATTTCCCTGTGAATATTGTAAGGGTGCTGGGATGAATAGGTAGAGAAATAATAGGTGACTTTTCAAAGCTCAATGACCCAAAATGGGTAGTTAAAAAAAAAAAAGAAAAGAAACTACACAAGGTAAGGGTATATGGCACACCTCCTGGTGAGGGGCATACCTATAATTTGGACTCTACCTAACAAATATAAATAATGTAACCTTAATTATACCCTCTTGTTAATCTGAAATTTTAAAAAAACTAACATGCCTAAAGATGGTTGATCTCTTTGCCTATTTCTCAGTTTGATTAATTTCTATCATCTTTAAGATGTCGTCGTAACGCCCTTCCTTCCTCATTCACATAAGGAAATGTTTCTTTGGATAGATCCTGTTCCCTGACAAGTTTGTGAAGAGGATCTCAGCATTTCTCTATTGTTATAGCTTCAGAAAGGCTTTCCGTAGGTGTCACTTGTTCCTCAGGCCTGGAGAAATCACACGCATCAATTTGCCAGATAAGATGTGTCTGAGGGCAAGTCAACAAATGCTCATTTTGTGCTTGGGTTGGACCAGGTGTTAACGTGTCCTCTGCTAACACTGCTTAGGTAGCTGGTGGTGCAGGGAGGGTAGTATACTAATCCTCCTATCATAGGTAAAATAACCTAGACTTAGGAAAATCGTATCATTTGCCATTGACTAAACTCCTAAATCAAGAAAGTGAAGAAATTGGGATTTAAGAGAAGGAATTCAGTGTTTTCTCTCATTTTTTCAACTTTGCTTAAGCCTTTGATAAGGCGTTCTAGCCAGTAACGCCGGCACTTTGGGAGTGTGTGGCAAGATTGCTGTGGCCAGGGCTTCAGACCAGCATGGGAAACACTGTGAAACCCTATCTTTACACAAATTGAAAAAATTAACTGGGAGTGGTGGCACACATCTGCAGTCTCAGCTATTCAGGAAGCTCAGGTGGGAGGATTGCTAGAGTGTAGGAGGTTGAGGAGGCAGAGAGCTGAGATTGTCACCGCACTCTAACTCACACAACTGAGCAGGTCCCTGTTGTTGTGACCCGAGAAATGAGCCCCAGCACAGCGGACTCTGAGTCCCCCACACAAGAACTTTACCCCACAGCCTTGGCTCTGGCAGACAAAGGGAGACAAGGCACCACAAAATGTACACACACACTGTTTTTTGACCCATGAGTGACAACATCGTATCAGTCCTTATCAAGGCTAACAGGCACGGCCTTGATCGGGTTATTTAAGGCCTTTTTATTAGAGGCTTTGGGGGCATGTACACACGAGGCAATGTATGAGAAGGTAACAGTTTCATGGTTCAATTAAACAGGCAGTGCTTTGTTCAAGGCAGAAAGCTGTCAGGCTGAAGGACAGAGGAACACTGAACTACAGATCCACGGATATTTGTGTTGGATTTAATAAGGGCAAGTTACAACCCACAGGAGAGACAGTGACAGTTACAGGATATTTGTAGGGTAGTTATCAGTTATTTTCTGATTTTCTAGTTTTATTTATATCTTGTCTTTAAGCTGTTGATCTCTAGATGTTTCCCAGACTCTTTTCTCATCTGTTCTACTGGACATTCCAACCCCCCTTGCTATGTAGTCATGAATCACAGTGGAGGGGCAGAAACTCGGGGCCATCACCTACAGGAGATGTCTGGGAAGCCAGGCTATTCTAGCTTTCACACACACCCTGGTCCAGGAAAACCAGCAAGAAAACAAACAAATAGCAAGCAAAACAACCGATTCTAAATATGTCCCAGTAGTATTTAAAAAAAAAAACAAAACAGTTTTATTGAGATATAATTCACTTGTACAATTCACCCATTTAAAGCGTGAATATATTAATATATTTTGATATATTCAGAGTTAGACAACTATCACTACAGTAAATTTTAAAGTATTTTCATTATCCCGAGATGCAACTCTAATCTCCTTAACTGTTTGTCCAATCTGCAGCCCCCCCCACTCTACTTTCTGTGTTTAAAGATTTAACCAGCTTATTGTAAGCATTTCAAATTGCATATAAAACCAGCACATTGTACTCCATAAATGCATTATGGTACACAGCTATGATTTAATAAGAAATAAATACTAAAAGAAAAATAAAGATTTGCCTATTTTGGATATCTCATATAAATGGAATCCTAAATTATTCTAGTGGTCTTCATGTAAAGTATAGAAACTTGAAATTCAACCAGTAAATTTCCAAATATATTTTTACAAGTTATACTATAGAGTCAAATACATTTGAATTTAGTGGAAGCCATTCAAAGAAATATCAGACAGACTACAGAGCAGGAGAAGATTAAACAAAGAATTTTTTTTGTGTGTGGGAAATTGGTGTGCGCATTGAGGCAGGGGGCATGAATATTCTAGTTCAGCCCATGGAAACTGGGACCTGAAACAGTATGAACTCACTCAGTGGGCTACACCCAAGGGTTAGGACAAATTTCTTTATCATAGAATGAACAGTCATCTTCCCCAATCTGAGGTGTGGCAGGGATTCTCATATCAGCAATTTTTGAAAGAAACGTTATTTACCCTGGTTTTGCACGGAAGTGACTTTCATCTTTCAATGTGCTGCTGTTACTGGGGAGAGGGAAGAGTTTCCGCTATTAGCAGTGTTCAGTACACGAGGACAGACAGTTCATATTTCACACATAGGAACTGTTTTCTCTTACGCACTGGGCCAAGTATACGTACACACTACAATCATTAAAAATCCTATATTATTAATAAAATACATTTGCCTTGGTAACAATATCAACTATATTTTTCTGTAATGAAAAATACTTTTTTCCACTAAAAGATTTCTCTAATATTTCTTTCTACCAAATAATATGAAACACATTAAGCCCCACTGATGGATAAAGGAGTTCTAGAGAAGAATAAGGAAAAAAACCAATTAGGGACAAAATATCAAATTAGAAATAAAAAAGCAATGAAATCTTTTGGGTTATTTTTTGGGACATCAGGTCCTAAGGTGGACCTCAGCAGCTGTACCCTATGAGACATGAGAACGCGGCACACTGAAATATTCCTTCTGTAGAACACTTCACAATTAGAATTTCTTTCAGCACAAGTCAGTAGCTGATGAAGTGTTTCATCTTCCATGTGTGAGAAAAAAATACTATGCGTTCAATCTTGAAAGATAATTTTGCTGCATATAGACATAAAGGAGAGAATTTATTTGACCACCGTAAAGATGATACTACAGTACCTTCTGTTTCTGACTTGGAGTCTTATCTTTGTCCCTAGGGCTCCATATTTTATTATTTTTATTATTTTTTATTTTTTATTAAATCATAGCTGTGTACATTGATATGATCATGGGGCATCATACACTAGTTTCACAGACCGGTGGACAATTTACATCACACTGGTTAACATAGCCTTCCTGGCAATTTCCCAGTCATTGTGTTAAGACATTTACATTTCACATTTACTACTGAAGCTGCCATGAGACTTGCTCTCAGCTTAGCTTTCTAGCACGTGGCCTCTGCATCTTGGCGTGTTGAGCCTTCCCTTCCTCTTTCCAGTGTGCAGGGTTTTTCAAGCATGTTCAATAGGTGGGGCCTTGATGATCAGTAGTCTGTCAGAATTCTGAGGCAGCATCTGTTGAAATATTTCTCCTTCAACTTCTCTCTCTCCGGCATTGTGCACTTTAACTGCCCAGTTGTTAGGCCAGGGTGTGTTATTTCCTAACTCTTGATGGATTGTTCTTCTGTTTGTTTTCTCTGTCACTCTTTTTTTACTTGTTTCTTTGCATGTGTGGCAAACCATCTTCAGGGTCACTGATGATATGCTCAGTGGGGTGTAGTCCCATGCTGAGCCCATGGAGAGAATTCTCACCTCTGAACACTTGAGTTTGGTTTCTACCACTTCATTTTACACTTTTTGAGAGTTTTCGTGACTTTGCTGAACCCCTCATCATTGCGCACATGCTGTGTACTTTCCCAGATGATCTTCTAACACTTCACTCACAATAACCTTGCAAGCCTAGTCTGGACTTCCTAGAACCAGTCCTCTCCCACACTGGTGTCTTGATTAGCCAATGGGAATTTTTCTTCTTGGCAGTTTTGGTGTGTCCTATAATGCTTTAATCCAATGCTCTATGTGGGACCAGCATGTTAGGCTGGACTGCAGTAGGTGTTCTTCCTTCTTGGATGTGGACCCTCCTCTGCCTTTGCCCATAGGTAGTGCGGCTCGCTGACTCCATGTAGCCAGCAGCTGAAATGAGTGGGGCTCCCTGGACAGGATGTGCAGCACAGGCTTTCAGTTCCCAGGATGGGCTGCTGGGACCTGGTGCTGAGAGGAGGCTCTGGGGTGCTGAAGTTTTCTCTGTGTTGCTATACCATGTTCAGATCAGAGCCTTCACCGAGTACTTGCACAACAGAGGGGGATGTCCCTCCAATTCAGGGGCCCTCATCAGTAGACTGCTGTTGGTTATCCTTGAATGCTCAGTGTTTGGTGGAAGTGGGCACATGCTCTGTCTCCCTGGTCCACCCAGAGTCCTAGGCAGGCTATGCGAAAGTGGGCTGTGGAAGGCCTGGTTTTGGAGGGTTCTTGGTGCTTCCCCTCTAGGTCACTGACTCTGGGCTGGGCCTTGAGTGGAAGACGACTCTACTTGTGCTTGGTGCCACTGCAGCATCCTTGGTGCCAGAGGGTTCCTAGTCTCTCCTCCAGGGAAGATGATGTTTGCCTCTAGCCTTTCTAGAGAAACTGTGGAATTTGGCCTATAGCCCAGTCATAGGATGATTTCCTGCCCTATTCCCCAGAAGCTGACTGTGTTGGCATTGCCTGAGCAAGAGATATGGGAAAATATGCAAAGGTTTTAAGTGCGAACCCAATGATAGCCACTCTGTCTGACTAGGTTGTATCCTCCCTGAATTTTAAATTGAGTATTGGGTGATTAAAGTTGTGGAATGCATGAAATAACTATACTTTTTCTGTTGGAGGAGGCTATACATCTCCCTAGTCGAAAGTATCGACAAAAAATGATACTGTCCAGAGAATTATGTACTAAATCTGTTGTGATTTATTTTAAATTTTCACAATTCCACTGATCGTTCACTGTGATTTAATTGGATTTACTTTTAGTACAAACTGAACAAAACCATGTGGTTCAGGACTGTTACCAGGGCGATGGACAGTGTTACCGAGGTACAGCATCAACCACTGTGACAGGAAGAAAATGTCAATCTTGGCTATCTATGACACCACACCAGCACTCGAGGACCCCAGCCAACTACCCAAAGGAGTGTGTGTTTGAATTTCCCCACAAGAGAAGCAACAACCAGCTGAAATTGCTGTTCCCAGAGCTGTGTTTCAAGTTCACTGCTTAGAACCACATATCTCTTGGTGCAGAGTGTGAGGCAGAATGTGCAGGAACCTAGCTTTGGAGCCAGCATTCTGAGAGAATACATATTAGAGACTGGCTGTCATGCCTGATCATTTTATAGAAACACATGATACACATGGGTGCAGGTGCCCAGTAAACAAGAATGGAAAGTTTAGAAGAACAAATAAACAAACACTCAGTAAAGGTACCAGGTCATGGCCCCCACTACATATCTATGCAATGTTTCAACCATGCAATTTAATCACTCCAGCCTACAACCTCCAAGAGGAGTTTGTGTTTGCCCAGGGTTTAAAGTCATGATTTGAACCACACTCTGATACACACACACACACACACACACACACACACACACACACACACACACACACAAACTGCCTTAGCCTAACACACTGGGTCTGTAGCAGTAGAGGTCTAACTGGATATCGGGTGCTAGGACATGAGGAGCAAGAGCAGGAGGGCAGGTGAGAGGCAGAAGTATACAGGTGCTGAGAAGTACAAAGGCCGAGCACATGGACAAAAGCACCTGCCTCACGGGACCAGCCTTTGTGCCATCAACGAGGGTGAAATATATAGAAAAAGTGTTCACACCTGTTGGACAAAGGACAGCCTAGAACTGAGCTCGTCGACAATGGGAAATAGATGTGGTCAACTCCATTAGTTGAGTGGATTTCCTCCTGGAGCCCCACGGTAAGAGGAAGAAAGAAAATTAGAGAAATCAGTGACATTCAATGTGAAAGGTAATGGGTAAATAGTTGAGTAGTAGTTCAGTGAAAGAAAAGGTTCTCTGTGCTCCTGAAGACTCTCCCTCCCTTAGTGACATGTATTATTTTGGCATTGACAATGGCTTGGTGAGGAATTACTGCAGGAATCCAGATAATTCTGGACACCCTTGGTGTTACATCACTGATCCGAGCGTCAGGTGGGAGTACTGCAACCTGACACAGTGCTCAGAGGCCCTGGTTCCCAGTGAAGAGGCTCCTACTGAGCAGGGTAAGAAGTCTCTGGCATCATACAACAGATCAATAAATCCAAAAGTTGGTTCTTTGAAAAGATCAATAAAATAGATAAACCTTTCGCCAACTTAACCAGGAAAAAAAGAGTCAAATCTCTAATTTCATCAATCAGAAATGGTAATGATGAAATAACAACAGACCCCTCAGAAATTCAAAAAATCCTTAACAAATACTACAAGAAACTTTACTCTCACAAATTTGAAAATACAAAA
>CAUYPK010006490.1:0-53571 GCA_963574355.1 Loris lydekkerianus
CATATTCTTCTTAGCAAAGTATCTCAAGAATGGAAGAAAAAGTATCCAATGTACTCAGCCTTACTATGAAGCTAAATTATAGCTTTCACATGAAGGCTATAACCCAACTATAGCACAAGACTATGGGGAAAGGGCCAAGGAAGGGGAAGGGAGGGGGGGAGGTTTTGGTGGAGGGAGAGTAATGGGTGGGGCCACATCTATGGTGCATCTTAAAATGGGTACAGGCGATTGCACTAATGTACACAGCTATGATTTAACAATAAAAAAAAAAAAAACAAACAAACTGAGTTCGCAGCCATGCTGGAAAGGGAGGTCACATACACCTCCTTATGCTCCCTCCCTTTTAGAGTTTAGACGCAACAACTGACCAGCATTAATATTAAAATGGCAACCATAAGACTGACAAAAAAAAAAAAGAAAAAAAGAAAAAGGTACTTGGACACCTTGAGGTTTGGGTGTGGCTTTCATTTGGGACCAAAGTCCACTCCCACTGGGGCAGTGTGGATGCTCATGACTCAGAAGTCTCCATTTGCAGAAATCATCACAAATCTAGATTTAACTCCTGACAGCTCTGCCTCTCCAGAATAATCACCTGAAGTTTAGTGGATCCTAAGGTTTGCCCACTTGATTAAGGCAAGAAATTTGGATCCTTTCATGAATCTTTCACTTTAAAAATATACTGTAGAATTTCTCCAAGCCCTGCTGACTCTAAGCTACATGTACATCTCTGAAATACACCATGATTCTCCACTTCATCCAGCATCAACCTGATCCAAGCCCCCATCACCTCTCACCAGGACCCTGAGACAACCTGCAGTGCTGTAGGCAGGTGCACAGATTCTGCATTGACAGGTGGTCTCTGCTGGTCTGAGTTACCTGAAAGCACAAAACTGCCCCTTCCCAGAAGCATCTCCAGGGCAGGTGGGATGACTGGCCATGGGCACCGTGTTCTCCTCCATCTGTGCTGCTGGGGCCAGTGGGAAGAGACACCATGACCCCCATCCTCACAGTCTTGCTCTGCCTCGGGCTGAATCTGGACTCCAGGACCCGTGTTGAGGCAGGGATTCTCCCCAAACCTGCAATCTGGGCTGAGCCAGACTCTATGATAACCAAAGGGTTCCCTGTGACCATATGGTGTCAGAGGACCCTGGATACCCAGGAGTACCTGATTAAAGAGGGAAGATCAGGGCCTTGGGACAGAAAGAAACAACTGAAACCTGAGAACAAGGCCAAGTTCAACATCCCATCCATGAAAAGCACCATGCAGGGTGATATCGCTGTCACTATCATAGCCCTGCTGGATGGTCAAACCGCAGTGATGCCCTGGAGCTGGTGGTGACAGGATTCTACAGCAAACCTACCCTCTCAGCCCTGCCTAGCCCCATGGTGGCCTAAGGAGGGAAGGTGACCCTCCAGTGTGGCTCACGGCTGGGATTTAGCAGGTTTGTTCTCATTAATGAAGGAGAACATGATCTCGGTTGGACTCAGGACTTGCAGCAACACTCATATAAGTCCAGGCCCAGTTCTCTGTGGGTCCCTTGACCCCCGGTCACACGTGGATGTTCAGATGGTATGGCTATCACAGGAGCACTCCTCAGGTGTGGTCCATCTCCAGTGACCCTGTGGAGCTCCTCATCTCAGCCCCATACCCACAGGATCACACCGTGGAGAATCTCATCCGCATGGGCATGGCTTGCTTGATCCTGGTGGCCCTCAGGATTCTGCTGTTTCAGGAGTGGCACAGCCAGAAAAGACCCAAGATGCCACAAGGAAGTAACTCTGGAGAGAGCAAAGCACCATCCAGAATGGGAGAGCCCTGGAAGTAACTCTGATGCTTCCAGGAGGTTATGGAAGAAAATCTAGGGCATATGCTATCTGGACAGTCTCCTGGTCATTTCCAGAGGGAGGGATCAATGTTTGAGCACAGGGACACTATGTGGAGTGTGTGTGAATAGGACATTAAACTCAGATACTGTTCCTCTCAAAAAAAAAAAAACAAAAAAAAACATGATTTTGTTTTATAAAACATTCATACTACTTCTTAATTCCATGTTTTTGAACAGCGTAAAGGTTTCATTTCCTATCATTGTATTGAAGAGTATGATATGTATAGATAATGTACTATTAAAAGCATCAGGTTTGGAGAGTGAAAAAAAAAAAAAGAATATACTTACTATGTTTTGAACGTCTTTTGAAAATAACTTAATTAATGATTTTTAAAAATCTTCGGGGCACACACTTAAGATCCTCTCCTAGCACACGGGTTGAAAATCACTGCTCTATCCTCTTCTTCACTGATTTCTACTAATCTCTTGATCAATATCATTCATTTAAAGTGAGTTTCAGGCATCTGATTCAGTGTCTTCCTCTCTGCCCCAACTGCCTTCATGCTATGAAACTTCAATATCTACGTCAATAATCTTGTCTTATTCATTTGCTGCCTGGGCGGTAATGATTTTATCTCTTCTCACTTCAGCTTCTTCCTCTGGATCTTGTAGTACTTCTAGATCTGAAATCCTGAGATAAAAGTTGCCTCTGACAATAACCACGGTCTTATTCTAATTGCTCTTATTTTTTAGCCTCAGCACAAATCAAGACATCCAGTCCCTTGTTCCTCTCATTCTCCCCCATCCCCCACCTCCAGGCTAATAGTCCTTTTTAGACTTGCTTGTTTCTCTGACCAGTCTGGATTCTAAGTTTAATCACTTTTCTCCCAGACACTCAGTCTCCTTATACCCTGTATTTCTCAGGTCACTTCCCTAGAAGTCAAAAATTAAATTACTTCTATAGTTTACTTTCCCCTATCTACCTGCAAAGTGTAGAGCTGATGGGGGAAAAGTTACATTATTATTATGGGGAGTGTCTTCTACAAAATTATGGTGTCTAGCTATAGTAAAGTCATCAATGCCACCTAGCAATTCTTTTACATATCCCTGGTCACCTACCTTTACTTGTCCTATTAAACCTTCTCTTCGAGACTTTTTTGCATCCTATGCTTTTAGCAGAAAACTGCTTCCTCCTCCATGGGGAAAACTGAATCCAGCAGGCATTTGTTCTGTCAATTCCTTCCACCACACCTACAAAATTATTCACAGGTGTATTCTTCCCTACTCTTTTCCTTTAGTCTCCAAGGAAAAGTCATATTTTCAAGGATAATCCTACAAATTATGTTTATGATCCCATCCTCAGAGGCCCTAAAAAGCAATCATCTTCTTTATATTCTAGTATCTTTCTATAGTCTCCTTTTCCATAGTCCACAAACATAATACATGTCTTCCACTTTTAAAAACATTCCCTCAGCCATATATCCCCCTGTAACTATAATTTTCTTTACTTTCTAGCCATGTTTGTACAAAACAGCACGAAACTTAGATTTATCATTCAGATTAAACAGAACATTAAAAAATTTAGCACATATATATTCAACTGTGCTTAGGTTAAACATACGACATTCCTTTTCAATGTCACTAACATCCAAAGTAGACGAGGCACTGAAAAGTACCTTATATTTTAAATGTAGACTAATATTTACTATCTTTTATGTAACTTTGACAAATAAAATTCACCAATCATAGTATCAGTTAATATCTATTTAGATTATTAATAAACATAAAAATTATGTACATAACAATCAAAATATGCAAAACTTTGCATTCTTTACTTTGTTTCACTCCATTTAAAAATTAGGACACCGAGAAGCATTAAAACTATTTCCTTCTTCATAATCTCTCTAAGCTAATTTCATTTCAAGTTTTGGATTTTAAAATAATAACTTTGGTATAATTTTGCCCAGGGCTTAATAAAGACTTTGTAGGTTCGATGTCTAGATTGTCCTTGGATTCCAATTAGTCTATGGCAGCACTAGTGCAGAGGATGATATTATTAGGCAAGTACTTAACAGAAGATAATGGAGTTATTTTGCTTAAGCCTCTAACTTAACATTAGAAGATGATTTTAGATAATAGAATAAATTAAGATCAACTGACAACTTTATTGGGCTCTTTCACTATCAGAAGACATTTAAATTGTATGTAAGCGTCTCAAGAAGACTCAATAACAATCCCATGAGGCTCCATGAGGGAAGGGACAATTTTATTCATAATACATAATACATGTCTTCCACTTGGTATATACTTGGTATATATACTTGGTAACTAGCTCAAGAGATCTCAAAAATGAATAAGATATTGTTTATCAACAAATATCACATACACATGAAGTGTAATTACATTCTTAAGAACATAGTTGAATTCTTAATTCTAAAGTAATGGAAATTTACATGATGACACCCACCCATAAAAGTACATTTCAAGGATAAAAGAAAATCAATTACTTGATAGGAAGATTTGTAGTAAATTTTTTATTTAGTCTCTGGCCTTTGCAGAACAGAATTTTTCCACTTTAAATGGAAGAAGCTTGGGGGCTTGATGAGGAAGATGTTAGATAAAATTTCACGCTAAGTGAGCACTAAGTTAAGCTTAGCCTTTTTGTATCAGTAGGAATTTAGCTAATGTGGTAACAATGAATTACTGATTATAAAACCTAGCATCTCCAGCTCTTCTTTTTCACTTCACAATTTATCAGGAGAAGAAAAGAGCATAAAAAAGAATGAAGTTGCCATGGATGTGGACTGCTTATGTATCATGTATGGGAGAATCATGAGAGTCAAAAATAAGCAGGCATGTAACAGAATCCAGGAAAAACCAAACTGATAACAAGGCCAACCTTGGCATTTTAACTACTCCATTAAAAACTCTTGATTTCTAAGAAGCAGGGTATTCAGTAGTATCTTTTTAACAGGATATAGATGAGTGAGAAAGTCCCTTTTTTTCTTATTCTAGTGTTTGTCTTTTTTCCTCCTGCTTGCCAACTTCTACGAAAACCCACATGAACATTTGCTTAAGATACATCTCAAGGCACAGAGAAGACTCTTGTATCTTTTACCTAAAATGGACTATTTATTAATTGTATCACTATCTTATTTAAAACATCACAGTTTCACTATTATTAGATTATCTTGTTAAAAATTAAGAGTGGTAAGTTATTTCCTTCTTATATATGGTTTTAAAAACTGCTCAACTATATTGTCCTCAAGGTCCTTTTCTTATGGAGAATTGACCCTTGGTTTCAATAAATGGGAAGTTATTGTATATAGTAGAACCTCCATAGTTGACCATTTCCTTAAGTTGACCTAAATTTTCACAGATCCGACATGCATCACATGTACTCAGTGGAAGAATGACCTCTATATATTGACCACCTCTGTAAGTTGTATCTTGACCACCTGAACTGTGACACACAATATAAATTTACCCTCTAACCTTGACTGGATGAGTGTACACCAAGGGGTAGAAAGTATGGGTTTTACCCCTTAGTTGCATTATTTTTTTTCTTTAATATAGGTTCTTTTTCCATGTTTTATTATTACATGTTGGATTAGGCCTAATGTTCTATTGTTTCTCACATGTTGTGGAAATTTTTTTGGAGTTAAAGACTTATCTCAATTGTAGGTACATCCTACAGTTACTGAAAAATTTTACAGTTAATTGAGACATGATGTCCCAAAGGACAGAACACAAAGAGCTGACAATGAATGAAAAAAGTTGATCTTCTACATTTTCTGGAAAGTAGAAGCCAGATGGCAGAACATTTTGATGTCAGCAAGATCACAGCAACATCCAAAAACATAAACATGAGTGTTTGGAAAGATATGGTAAGGAAAGCAGAGACCTACAGTGGAAAAGGAGGAAAACTTGCAGTGATGAAGTCAGTGAAGTCGCATTAAGCTGGTTCGAACAAATAAAAGCAGTTAACACCTGAATCTCTGGGCTGATGATCTAACCAGCTGCTCAAAAATTGCACAGGAATCGGGGTGGCAGAGTTCCAAGCATCAAGTGATTTAAACTGTGACACAAGATCTCCCAGAAAAGTTTTGTGTGGTGAATCCAATGAAGTTCCAGTAGAAGTTGTGGAAGAGTTCATTGAAAAGTTCCCAGACTTCACCAGAGGCTTCAAAGATAATGACATCTTTAATGCTGATGTGTGTGAACTCTTCTTCAAGGTGATGCCTGACAGGAGCCCGGTCACAAAGAGTGACAATCACAGAATGTTTCACAGTTTTGCTTTGAGCTAGCTCAACCAGAGAGAATCTAAAGTCCCTGGGGACTGGTAAATTGGCAAAGTCATGTGCATTCAAGAACCTGAAGCTGGAAGAGCTCCCTCCTATCACTTGAGTATCAAACAAATGCACCCGCGTAACTAGTGCCCTATTTGAGTGGGTAAGTATATCAACTGAGCAATGAAGAAGAAATGGTCTATTCTACCAATACTAGACAACTGTCCTGGCCACCCACAAGTGAATCATCTCATAAACATGACACTGAAATGTCTGTCTCCAAACATGACCTCAAAAATCCAACTTTGTGAACAAGGCCTCATCAAAACATTGAAAATGCACTCTCAAGCCCAGCTCCTGCAGTGGGTCATTACCAAAACACAAGGCTGTGTTCCCTCTGGAAGCAGTCGCACCTGCTGCTTCAGTTAATGCTCTGGCTGCTGTCCTCTGGATCAGTTCTACTTGGAACAAAGTTCAGTCAGAAATGATACAGAAACTTCCAAGAATTAGATGTGTCACAACCCAAGAGCACAATATTTTGTCCCCATCAGTCAGCCCGTCTCCAATGGCGGAATTCAAAGGAGCAGATTTTAAAGGTTTTGCTGCCATGATGATGATGTGGCAACCTGTTTTGAACCTGACCCAGAAGCAATTTTCCAAGTGATATTGAAACTCAAATATAAACCAGTGTAAAAGTTCATGAAGCAGCTGATGAAATGGAAGAAGCAAGTGAGAATGACATAGAAATGGCAAAGACTCCAAAAGAAGAGGAAGCCCAGCATCTGATAATGCAGTTTAAGTTATTTGCTGTGTAAAAGTGCCCAGGTGTGTTGAGTGATGTGGGCAGTACAGAGTGTGCTTTCTACATTTACATTTGTAATAAGAATAAGAAATAGACCAAGATTGACTCTTTTTTCAGAAAGAATTAAACCATGAAAAAACAGTGAATGTATTGATTTTGTATGATACTATATGTATGATTTTACTGTGTTTTGAATATGTATGATTTTGTATGATATTCTCTAATAAAAGCTGTACAAGAAAGTAAAGTGTATGTCTGGTATCAGTACAGCAGGCCTAGCTCCTTATGTTGACCATCTCCCTGTGTGTTGACCAGTTTGGTACAGTCCCTTGGGTGGTCAACTTACTGTCAATTTTACTATATTTTAATATATAACAAATAGAAATTTAAAGTATAATTTTATTCATGATATTATTAGATATTTAGGTAATTATCTTTTTTATTTTTTATTTATTTTTTGAGAAAGGATCTCACTTTGTCACCTAGGCTAGAGTATAGTGTTATCATCATAGCTTACTATAACCTCAAACTGCTGGGCTCAAGTGATCCTCCCGCCTCAGCCTCTTGACTAGCAGGGACTAAGAGCGATGCACCAGCACGCCTGGCTAATTTTTCAATTTTTTGTAGAGTGAGGGTCTTGCTCTTGTTCATGGTGGTCTTGAAATCCTGACTGCAAACAATCCTTCCACCTCAGCCTCCAGAGTACTAGGATTATAGGCGTGAGCCACCAATCCTGGCCTCTCTGGTTCTTTCTGGAAGTTTAAAAGGGCATGTTATTAGGCTTAGATATTTTATAGAGTCCTACATTCTTTATATAAATGAGATACATATTTCTCAAATATCAAAATTTTGGTAAGTAATATAGTGATAAAAAAGCAAATTGGGCCTGAAATTTTTATGATACATATTCATCATGGAATATACTTTATTTAAGTTGAATTGCTATCACAACAATATATAAAAGGTAAAATTTAATAAAGGCCTATTTCACATAAGAATAATACTACAGGTTTATATTTTCATTTATCTCAATAACTAGCATGTATTTCAAACATATATACTTTATTTTGTATTTTATAGAAAAGGAATTCTATGTGCCTAGAAAAGCTGAATTGCATTTTTTCTGAATCCTGATTTTTATATGCCACTTGTAAATGTAATTTTCATTCTTTAATATCCATTCACTTCACAGTTAATACTTTTCAAGCACCATAGATAACTTGAAATTAAATCACACACATCTTCCTTTCATGCGTTAAAGTGTTAGTATTAAGGATTAATGGGCTTTATTCTTGGGGCCCAGATTATTCTTTGATAGTAAATTAACAGCATGAAGACACCCTCTTTCTTTTCTTTTCTTTTTTTTTTTTTTTCTGTTTTTTGGCTGGGGCTGGGTTTCAACCCGCCACCTCCAGCATAAGGGGCCAGCACCCTACTCCTTTGAGCTACAGGAGCCGCCCGAGAGGATGCTATTTACTGCATCAGGTACTGAGTTACAATGATCTTATGTGAATTGTACTTATGTTCGAATTTATTTACAATGGTGATTTATTCACAGAGATGGATTTTCCCACATTTTTATACTTAGAGTATTTGTACTATTAACTATATGTGATATATATATATATTGTATATATATATATATAAAATAGATCTTTATATTTTAGAAATGACCTTACAAATGATAGCAAAGGTAATAAATAAGGCTTTATATATTTATAATTATGATGATTTAAAAAGTCCTAGAGAATGCTCTGTAAGGCCAATGAAATGAAAGTGCAACCTTGACATCTTAATTGATGCAGTGATTCCCACATGTGTGTAAAGAGAGTAACCTCAAGCCTGTTTCCTAATAGAACACTCAAGGATTTTCAAAAACTATACAGAGCATGACACGCACAAATTACAATTTATTATTTCTCCTTGGATTAGTTTAGATTTGGACAATATACAGTATCTACCTCACCTGTACATGTTTTGTTACCTAAATTTGGTAGAAATACCTCTTTTGAGTAAATCACCCAGACCACCTTAATGAAGAGTTACTGCAAATCTTTAACAGCCCATCCTCAGCCTGTGCCTTTTCAAACAAAATAATTAGTAGAATTCTTTCTTCACACTACTCTCAGCTGCTTATACCTGAACTTTTAAATATTCATATGCCAGTCTGGTTCAGATAATTCTTCCCAATTTGAACAGCATCACCTCAGACACTGATCTGCTGTTTGCCTGGTAGAGGAGTTACATATTGAAGGATGACACCTCAAAGTGCAGCCTTGACATCTGGCCTATCTTTGAATGGCTTGGGATACAGCTCTTAAGAATAATCTTTATCATTCAGAATAACTTTGGACATTCTGACTTTTAGCACCTAACTCCACAGAAAGAGTTTAATTATTTGGGAAATGGGGTTATATATCTAAATTGCTATCATTCCAAAGAAATTCTCATGGGTATTTCTATTATTCCCAGAGAAGAATCCTTAGAAGCCCTTTCCTTCTTTTGCTGTTCAGGTTCTAGAAGCCAATTTTGATGAGTTTTATATCTGCCACCTGGCAGTACTTTTCTCAAACTCAACTTAATATTTTTTCTCATAAATTTGTAAGTTAGGGTTACACAAAAAGAAAATGAAATTCGTTCTTAGCATTCAACTGAAGACATTCTATTAATGGCACTGTGTTGCTACTATCTCTTAGGCAGAAAATCTTAAAATACTGACATCTTTACCCTTCGTATCTCTTGGTCATCAAATCATATTTTCCCTATAGCAGTCCAATATGAATCCCTTCCCCCCATTTGCATTGCTGCCAGCCTAGCATTTGTCTATAATCTTATACTGTATTATCATGCTTGCTTCTTTACTGGTACTCTCACCTCTACGCAAACCTGCTTCAGTTTATCTTCCAATGCTAAGTGAGAGATTTACATTCCTAAAATGTTATTTTTATGGAATAATCACTACTGCTTTTAGAACTCTACCATGGTTTCTTATTTCCTATTGCATAAAATCTAAATGCCTCTGCATACTTTTGAAGGCTCTTGCAGGCGCCCTCAAACTTTTTTAACAGGGGGCCAATTCACTGTCCCTCAGACAGTTGGAGGGCCGGACTATAGTTTAAAAAAACAAACTATGAACAAATTCCTATGCACACTGCACATATCTTATTTTGAAGTAAAAAACAAAACTGGAACAAATACAATTCACACCACCACATGTGGCCCGCAGGCCGTAGTTTGAGGACCCCTGCTCTTGACAATTCAGCCTACCCTTGCCCACCTGATGTCATCCCCAGGTGTCTCTGCTCCTGCCAGGATGATGTCTGCATGTCTCTTCTCATAGATTCTGTTCCCCCCGGGCCGTTGCGTCTCTGCAGTTTCTCTGCTCTACATTATCCTCTTTCTCTCCTCTCTACCTACTCATATCCCACCATCCCACAGGGCCAAGTTCCACCTGTATTACCTGCACTGAACAACTAGCAGATTATTCAGTACTATTTTATTCTATGAAATAATAGTTGGTGAAAAGCATATTAATACATTAATAGCATGCAGCATTATATACATTACAAGATACTAGAGACTCTTTAACTTAACAACTCTAGGAACTTGTGCCCTCTCCAAATGTTTAGCTACATGGGTGATTACTCCGGCAGTATCTGGAAATTACTAAATACCAATGTTATAAACTTCTTGTGGGTAAAGGAGGTATGGAACACTTTTAATGTATTCCATCAAATTTAATATGGTGCTAAGTACACAAAACTATTTTTTGGATGAATTTTTTTCTCTAAATCTTGTGACACTGGAACGAGGAAAATCAATTGAATTCCCTGCTTTTCTTTTCCCTACAACAGACCACACTTTCCAGTAAAACCTAACATGTGTATCTTTCAAAAAATGACAAAAATTTCATACAGGAAGCTGTCAGACTAACAAGAAGTTTTTGTATTAACATTCATAATGAAATGGCGAGGAGTTAAGGTGTTGTCAACTGTAAAGTTGAAAAAATTAATCTTATTCATAATTGTCTTTTTTTTTTTTTTTTTGCCGAGGCTGGGTTTGAACCAACCACCTCCAGCATATGGGGCCGGCGCCCTACTTCTTTGAGCCACAGGTGTCGCTTTTTTTTATTTTTTTATTTTTTTTGAGACAGAGCCTCAGGCTGTCACCCTGGGTAGAATGCTATGGCATCACAGCTCACAGCAACCTCCAACTCCTGGGCTCAAGCGATTCTCCTGCTTCCACTTCCCAAGTAGCTGGGACTATAGGTGCCCGCCACAATACCCAGCTATTTTTTGGTTGCAGCCGTCATTGTTGTGTGGCAGGCCAGACTGGATTCAAATCCACCAGCTCAGGTGTATGTGGCTGGTGCCTTACCTGCTTGAGCCACAGATGGCAAGATAAGGCCAGGAGCAATGGCTCATACCTATAATCCTAGCACCCTGGGAGGCTGAGGACAGAGGATCACTTGAGGTCATGAATTCAAGACCAGCTTTGTACAAAAACATTCTGTAAAAACACCAAGTAGCTTAGCCATATTTTAAATTCTTTTCTAAAATTAGGGTGTACTGCTTTAGTAATCTGCAAAATATATATATGATGAGTAGAGTAAAAATGTTCTAAACGTTCGATCTATCAAAAACATAGTTAATATTTTTCACGATTAAGGTGAACACATGTATGTAACTACTAAAGAGAACAAGAACAAAAATAAAAGTACAACTTTTTTCTCTTCCCATTCTCCTCTATTTTTTGCTGAACTCTCCTTCGGTTTGGAGATCTTTTAAGCCTGACAGAGACAAAGAGGACTAAAAGTTACATGTGGCTCTGTGACTGTAATGTTTATTTCATGTTCACATTATGCAGAATACAGAATTTTACTTCTTAATAATAGCTAGAAATTTCCCAGAAAGGTAAATTGAGGGGACATAATGTATACAAAGATGGAAGAACTACTTATTGTATTGTTTGTCTACATCATAAATCAACCCCTTACAATTTTTTAAGTATTTACAATATTTTAAAAATTATTTTAATTTTAATTGAAAAAGACAGATTTTCTTATACAGACAAGGCTATGGCAGGTGATTTCCTGTCATACCCCACTCCCAAATGAAGCTGAGCTAGCATCAGAAGGTTTAAAGCTCTCATTGTGTTGTGATCCTGTTTGTTCTATCCTTGAAGGATATTTGCTTTGGAAGAGAAGATTTATGGCTGAAGAACTATGACTAAACAGGTTATTTGCTAAGGTAAACAAATCTGAACTGGTATTAAACTATGAAGACTATTACCTACTGGACTTTTAATTAATGAAAACAAGTCTTTGTTTAAAAGAAAAAAGTGCACAAAGACCAAGTTTATGAATAGTTCTAATGCTTTTTTTCTAGGTAGATAATTATAAATAATAATAATAACCTCAAATAAGGAACATAAGGAAGGCAACTTTCTCGTTTATCATAAAATACCACAATTTAACAAATAAACGTTGCACTGTAAAAAGGAAGAAAAAAACTTCTGTTTAAAAAAAAAGATTGTAAACAGTAAAAACTGTTTATATCACATATGATAAAAAGCTAATTTATTTCCTATTCAAAGAGTTCTTATAAATCACGAAAAATCAATTAAAGTCCAATACAAAAAATAGGAAAAGGTCATAAGTAGGCAGTTCACATAAAAAGGAAAATATATTAAAAAATGCTTAACCCAATTGTTAAGGAAATGCCAACTAATAGGAGACAAAATTTTTTATCTCTTAGATCGGAAAGTTAGCCATTTATTAAATACTAGCGAATTCTTGGGGATATGAGCATTCTTGTAGATTATTAGATATTGACGTAACTTTTTTTTTTTTTTTTTTTTGAGACAGAGCCTCAAGCTGTTGCCCTGGGTAGAGTGCTGTGGCATCACAGCTCATAGCAACCTCCAACTCCTGGGCTTAAGTGATTCTCCTGCCTCAGCCTCCCAAGTAGCTGGGACTACAGGTGCCACCACAATGCCCGGCTATTTTTAGGTTGTAGTTGTCATTGTTGTTTGGCAGGCCCAGGTTGGATTCGAATCTGCCAGCTCTGGTGTATGTGGCTGGCACCTCAGTCACTTGAGCTACAGGCACCGAGCCGATGTAACTTTTTAAAAGAACAACTTGGCAATTTTATCAAAATTAGAAAAGCACACATTTCCTCATTTATTGAACCTTAAAATGTTCATTTCTAAAGATTTCTCCTGGTTGAACAACTATGACTAAACAGTTTATTTGCTATGGTAAACAAATCTGAACTGGTATTAGACTATGAAAACTATTACCTACTAGACTTTTAATTGATGAAAACTAATCTTTGTTTAAAAGAAAAAAGTGCACAAAGATCATTAATATAAAAAACACTATATAAAAATATGTTAAAGGAAGGCTGATCACCTACAGCATTGTTTGTAACAGCAAATTAAAAAACAATTCTTTTCACACAGAACTTGCATGCACTCTATTCTATAAAAGATACAAAACAAAATATTGTTTCCAATTTTATTTACCGCATATACTTGAGTATAAGCCGAGTTTTTTTGGCACAAAATTTGTGCCGAAAAACCCAAACTTGGCACAAATTTTGTGCTGAAAAAACTCGGCTTATACTCGAGTATATACGGTATTTATTTTTTATTGAGGGTACAAAGAATTGAGTTACAATGTTTGCATCTGTTAGGAAAAGTCCTTCTTATAATTGTGTCCTGCTCCCAAGAGGTGTGCTATCCACTGTAGCATTGTGCCCATTAAGTGGGAACACACCTATCCTCCTCCCACCTCCTCTCTCCCAGCTCTGCCCCCCACCTTGAATTGATTTGAGTTCCCACCTTGAATTGATTTGAGTTTTTCTCTTATGCGGGTATGTATTAGATCATCTACTGGCTTCATATTAGAATTGAGTACATTGGATCCTTGCTTCTCATTCTTGTGATACTTTACTAAGAAGAATGTGCTCCAACTCTATTCAGTTTAATACAAAAGATATAAAGTTTCCATCTTTTTAATGGCTAAATAGTATTCCATGGTACACATATACCACAGCTTGTGAATCTATTCCTGGGGTGAGGTGCATTTAGGCTGTTTCCACATTATGGCAATTGTAAATTGAGCTGCCAAATAAACAATCTAGTGCAAATGTCCTTATGATAATGTGATTTTTTTTTTCTTCTGGGTAGATGCCTAGTAATGGGATTGTAGGATCAAATGAGAGGTCTAATTTGAGTTCTTTGAGGATTCTCCATACTTTCTTCCAAAAAGGTTGTATTAGTTTGCAGTCCCTCCAGCAGTGTGAAAGTGTTCCCTTCTCTCCACATCCACATCAGCATCTGCAGCTTTGTGATGTGAGCCATTCTCACTGGGGTTAGGTGGTATCTCGGGCTGGTTTTGATTTGTATTTCTTTGATGATCAGAGACGATGAATATTTTTTCAAATGTTTGTTAGCCATTTGTCTGTCTTCATTAGAGAAGGTTCTGTTTGTATCTCTTGCCCAGTAGTACATGGGACTGTTTGCTCTTTATTTGTTAATTTGAGCTCTCTGTAGATTCTACTTATCACCCCTTTGTCGGATTCATACCGTGAAAATATTTTGTTCCATTCGTAACAATGCAGAAGCTTTTCAGCTTAATTAAGTTCCATTTTTGTTGTTGTTGCCATTACTATTTAAGTCTTTGTCATCAAATCTTTCCCAGTCTAACATCAAGAGATTTTCCCACATTTTCTTCTAAGATTTTTATTGTTTCATGTCTCTGATTTAAATTGTTATCCACCTTGAGTCAACTTTTCTAAGTGGTGAAAAGTGTAGGTCCAGTCTCAGTCTTTTACATGTGGTTATCCAGTTTTCCCAGCACCATTTGTTGGATAGGGATTCTTTTCCCCACTGTATGCTTTTGTTTGGTTATCAAAGATCAGATGGCAACTAGAGACTGGTTTCATCTCTTGGTTTTCTATTGTTTCATATGTCTGTCTCTATTTTTGTGCCAATACCATGCTGTTTTGACTACTGTGGACTTGTAATATAGCCTGAAGTCGGATAGAGCGATGCCTCCAGCTTTGTTTTTATTACCGTATATACTCGAGTATAAGCCGAGTTTTTCCGGCATAAAATTTGTGCCAAGTTCGGGTTTTTCGGCACAAATTTTGTGCCGGAAAAAACTCGGCTTATACTTGAGTATATATGGTACTAAGAATAGCCTTGGCTATACACGGTTTTTTTCTGGTGCCATACAAAATGAAGTACTATCTTTTACAGTTCTTCAAAGTATGATGTTGGTATTTTAATGTAAATTGTATTGAATATGTAGACTGGTTTGGGTAGAATAGAACATTTTAACAATATTGATTCTTCCCCGACAAGAGCATAGTATGTTCTTCCATTTGCTAATGTCTTCTGCAATTTCTTTTCTTAGGGTTTCATAATTCTCTTTGTGAAGATCCTTCACCTCTTTTGTTAGGTATATTCCTAAGTATTTCATTTTCTTTGAAGCTACTGTGAAGGGAGTTGTGTTCTTGATTTGCTTCTCAACTAGACTGTTACTGGCATTTACAAAGGCTACTGATTTGTGGACAATGGTTTTATACCTGTGACATTACTGTATTTCCTGATCACTTCCAAAAGTTTTGTGGCTGAGTCTCTAGGGCTTTCTAAGTATAAGATCATATCATTAGTGAAGAGCAAGAGTTTGACCCTCTGCCTCCATTTGGATGCCCTTCATATCTTTCTCATGCCTGACTGCATTGGCTAGAACTTCCAGCACAATGTTGAATAACAGTGGGGACAGTGGACATCCTTCTCTAGTTCCAGTTCTAAGTAGAAAAGCTTTCAGTTTTACTCCATTCAGTATGATGTTAGTTGTGGGTTTGTCATAGATGGTTACAATTAGCTTAAGAAATGTTTCCCCATACCTATTTTCCTAAGTGTTCTTGTTAGAGAAGGATGCTGAATTTTGTCAAATGTTTCTTCTGCATCTATTGAGAGTATCATATGGTCTTTGTTTTTGCTTCTATTGATATGGTGAATTACATTAATGGATTTGCATATGTTAAATGGATGCAGTATACTTGATCGTGATGTATAATTTTTTTAATGTGTAGCTGCAATCTATTAGCTAAGATTTTGTTGAGTATTTTTGCTTATGTCATTAGTGAAATTGGTCTGTAGCTCTCCCTTTTAGTTGGGTCCTTTCCTGGTTTTGGAATCAAGGTGATGTTTGCTTCATAGAACATGTTAGGGAAGTTTCCTTCCTTCTCAATATTTTGGAATAGGTTCTGCAGTATAGGTACAAGCACATCTTTGTAGATGAGACAGAATTCTAATGTGAAGCCATCTGGTCCCAGGTCTTTTTTTGTTGGAAGTTTTAGTATTGTTTCTGCAATCTCAGTGCTTGATACTGGTGAATTCAAGAGGTCTATTTCTTCCTGGTTAAGTGAAAGGACACTGTGTAATTCCAGGTATTGGTCCATTTTCTCCCCATTGTCAAATTTCTAGGCATAGAGTTCTTGGTAGTAGTCAGCAAGAATCTCTTGTATCTCTGTGATATCAGTTGTTATTTCCCCTTTTTCCTTTCTGATTGAGGTTATTAAAGATTTTACTTTTCTATTTCTGGTTAATCTGGCCAGTGGTTTATTAATTTATTTATCATTTAGAAGAACCAACTTTTTGTTTCATTAATTTTCTGAATGATTATTTTGTTTTCAATTTCATTTACTTCCAATTTAATTTTGGCTATTTCTTTTCTTCTGTTAGTATGGGGTTCAACTGTTCTTCTTTTTCCATTTCTTTATGCTCTCTTTCTGTTTTTTAGACATAGGCATCTAATGCAATAAATTTCCCTCTTAGGACTGCTTTTGCAGTGTACCACAGGTTTTGATAACTTATGTATTCATTGTGGTTATGCTCAAGGAAGTTGATTTCCTTTTTTATCTCTTCCTTGACCCAGGTGTCATTCAGCATAAGGTTATTTAGTTTCTGTGCCTTTGTGTGGGGCTGAAAATTTTTGTTGGAGTTGAGAAGATATAAGGTATAATTTCAATTCTATTATTATTACTTTTTTTTTTTAGAGACAGAATCTCATTCTGTCACCCTTGGTAGAGTGCTGTGATATCACAGCTCACAGCAACCTCCAGTTCTTGGGCTCGGACAATTCTCTTGCCTCAGCCTCCCAAACAACTGGAACTACAGGCACCTGCCACAATGCCTGGCTATTTTTTGTTGCAGTTTGGCTGGGCCTGGGTTCAAACCCACCACCCTCAGTATATGGGACTGGCGCCCTACTCACTGAGCCACAGGTGCCGCCCAATTTCAATTCTTTTGATTTTGTTGAAGTTTGATTTGTGTCCCAAGATCTATTTTGGAGAATGTTCACAGATTGACGAGCAGAACATATATTCCTTAGCTTTGGGATGGTGAGTTCTGTATAGGTCTATTAAGCATTCAAAGTAATTTTTAAGATTTAAATTATATTTTTATAATATTTTCTATTGGGTATACATTAATAATCAGTGTTTGTACTTTTGAAAGTTGCCTAAGAAAGATGACAGTTTTGAAGAGAACATAATTTTAAAGTTAATTTTTTTAAAGCACTACCAAAATACACATATTTGTCTTCTTGGACACATCAGTGTAAATTTACATTCATGAATAGGCAAAATGCTTCACTTAAAATGGTGATTATGTTCTCCAAATTGTAAAGGAAGAATTTATGAAGAAAAGTCAAAACCATCTCCAGTTGGGTTTCAATGAGAACTTGAGGGTCTACAATAGTTTTAAGTGTGTTTGTATTTAGTCCTTTCCTTTAGTGGCCCATCTCTCAAGAACTAGCTGGAGCCTGTAAAAAAAAAAAAAAAAAAAAAAAGAGGACATCTTTTCCAGGGAAAATTACAAACCTCTCTTTCAAAAAAGCCTTTAATGTGTACATTTGATATTTTCTTTTTGCTTAAATTATCCCAAAACAAAGTATAACATGAGTTATGGTTTGAAATTATATATTTATCTGTTTCAATTATATCCATCATATATTTTAATGTGAAGCAAGTTCATATTAGCAGAAAATACACATGCAAAGAAGAGTTCTAAGACAAAATAAATGACACATATATATGAATAAGATAGTTTTGAAACCTAAACTGATTCTTAGCAAGGTGGTTCAATGAAACTTTTGGATAAAAATGATCTGTTCTATCGGAAGGAAAAATATACTAACTAACTAGTGTTCTAAGGTCATGCCTGGTATTGCAGACATCAAATACACCAGACAATGTTTTTAGTAGAGAGTGGTTTCACTCTTGCTTAGGCTGGTCTTGAACACCTGAGCTCAAGTGATCCTTCCACCTTGGCCTCCCAAAGGGGCAGGATCACAGGTATGAGCCACCACTTTAATACCTATGTTTTGAGTTCTATTTTTGAAGACAAATTACAAAATTATTGTTAATGATTTTTGCCTTTTAAAATAGGCTAGCTTAAGGATTTTTGAGAGTATATGAATGAGCAAAGTGAATCGTAAGCAAAGACCAGCAGAGCGTGCTCTCTCACTCAATTTGCTGAGGGAGTTGATGAATATTCAGTTGGACATAGGTGGCCAACATGTTGTTTCTGAGCATAATTTCTGTTTCTTTCACAGTTATAAACTATTTAATTTCCATCCCTATGGACCACTGAATATTTAGAGAAAGTAGAAAGTACACTGATGTTTAAATACAAATAAACGAGGGGTATAACACCAAATCCATTAATTCACCTCAATAATCTCTTCACCAAGACGATGAATTGTGTTCACTTGATTATACTACACACATTGCTTATTAAATAGCTGTTACTTAAAAAACAGAGTTAAAGAGAGAAAATGTTGAAATAATAATATTCAATTTGTTTTTTTATATATTGGAATTAAGACCAAAACTCCCATAATGTGCTATTTGCAGAAATATTCCAGCAAATGGAGGCTGAAAAATCTCTATTATTTCATTTTAAAAGCAAAATGTTAAGAATTCCAAATATCATCTCATAAGCAGTTATTTAATGTCATAATATGTTACTAAATTTTAATCTTCTTTCTTATTTATATTCCGGCCCCAAACCAAACTTAATATACCATTGTAAAATTTAACAAATCATGCTTTTTCTTATATAGCTGAAGTCAAACATTATATAATGTTCCACATTATGAATATTAAAAATTGTGTTTAAATAAAATTTACAAAACAATCAACATAAATTAATTTCTTTTATCTCATAACAATGCAAAAAATATGTTTAGAACACTACCCAGAGAATATATATTGTAAGAGATTCAAGAGCTAAGAAAGGTTAGAAAATGTTATTTTAATATTGCTAAGGTTTTGATCATTTTAAACCCAGAAAAGTTTCAATTAATGAGGAAGGAAGTGAGTCACTGATTTTTATACTGCCAAGTGAAATACAGCAAGCCAGAATAACTGGTTACTTTTATTAAGGTATCTTATTAAGATGGCTTATTAAGCTACTCACTATTGTTTTCATAGGGCTTTAGGCTGATACTAAACTTTAAAATGTAGGATTCGTTCCTTCCTAACTTTCATAAAAGTCATATATAATTAGCACTGAATGAAATTTTCCAATGTCAACATCTCAAATTTTGATTAACAGGGAATACAAATCAACTTTATTCAAGTTTAATTCAAAAGACGGGCAACATCCTTTGGGAGACTAGTAGAGATAATATATCAATGAAACTTCAAATTTCAGACTAAGCCATGCGCCTACAAAGTAAAAGTAATATTCAACTTATTAAGCTGGCATCATTGCAGTCATTTTCCCTACCTGATTGAACTCTGATTCATAAAAACCATACATTCTCATGTTGAATCAACAAGGGTTCAGAATGCAATCAAGACCCTTCTGTTGATAGATCTGATAACTGATCTACACAGAGAATGAAAGAAGATTGAAAGAAAGCAATGGTTGACAAAAGTGGTGAATGTACTGGTGACGTAAGATATAGAAATTTTGACAATGTTAGGGTTTAATAGATACCATATAATTTAAAATGTGGCCAAATTCCACAAGGTGGGAAGAACCACAGATCCATAGTATCACTTGCATTTCTGAACATGAAACATCATTCCACAGAAATCATATAAACTAGGATAACTTAGGGCAGCGATTTTCAACCTTTGGGTAGAGACCCCTTTGGGGGTCGAATGACCCTTTCACAAGGGTTGCCTAAGACCATCCTGCACATCAGATATTTACATTACCATTCATAACAGTAGCAAAATTACAGTTAAGAAGTAGCAATGAAAATAATTTTATGGTTGGGGCTCACTACAACATGAGGAACTATATTAAAGGGTCGCAGCATTAGGGAGGTTGAGAACCACTGACTTAGGGAGTTATCACCAGCATTATTCTGAATGCAGATAAATCAGGAGTGTCTTTTATCCCCTCTAGCAATGTCTTTTATATCCATTATAGAGTATTCAGGATGAAAACCAGAGTGAGGTGAAAGAGGGTTAAAATTTAAGGGGGTATAAAAACCCCCCAGAAATCAAGATAAGTAACATTTTAATTAGTTTTCAAAATCAAAATTAGTATATAAACTCCATAATATAATAACATGAAAAGGAAAGGATCATAGTACCTAATCCAATACCGAAAAAGTCTCTAAAGCAAAACTTCTTTACACTATAGTGAGCTTCTTTAAAAGATGAATTTTGATTAAAGGTTGCATGATTAAAATATGTTATCATTTAAATAAGTACAGAATACTTGAGTTAGAAAAATTTCCAAGTAAATTTTAATAACCCCCTAAATATTTTTTAAAGGCAAGTGACATCATTAATCCCCATATCTAAACTCACTCTGACTTTTAAGCTTTAAACTCTTTAGTATAATAAGTTTAGAAATAAGTTCTTCTCAACTATTTAGACCTACTGATTCTAGTACCAAAGTAGCTTCTTTTAATTAATTATATGGATGATTGATGGTCTTTGCTTGAATTGATTAGACTAGGGGTTTTAAGGTGTTGATTTCCTAATTCTATCATTCTATTTACATTTATTAACTGACATTCTTCTGTACAAAAGGGCTTTTCCCTCTCCATTCTCCATCTTTTTTTATTGAGCATGTTTATTTACAGAGTCTAAGAAATAGAGTACAACATTGTACAATCACATACAGTTCTTTTTTTGATCCACAAATTGTCCCAAGTTTGGTCAATGGAAACATTTTCAGGCTGGCTCCTTGTCCTTTCTCTACAACCTTATCAGTCTTTGAGCACTTGTTTGTTTCTTGGCACAAAAAAATATCCCAGACTTATTCCGTATTTTCTCTGACTCAGACCTAGAAGCTTTGGTATTTTTTGATGGGAAAGGGTATTTAGAAACTAAAATCTGGGTGCTAGGTGTGTCTATTATTGCTTCTAAGGCCCCTTTCAGTGGACAGAGTTAAGAAAAAAAAACATTTTAAATCATGAGTTCTTATTAATATTTCTAATTCAAATTTAACATTATAGTTTTTTTCCCTAAAGGCATTTATTTTACAAAGAAAATCTTGGCTTCTAATAATATTTATTTACTTATTTGCTCAATCCAACAATAAACATAAAACAGTCAAAATGTTAATATTGATAGCACTATTATGAATATACTGAACAAAGGTTAAAATTTCTTCATATTTCTTTTTGTTTTTAGAATATATGCCACTAACAATGTATAGAGTATGATGATCAAAAGATGTTTGAATTAATCATTTTCTCTAAATGTTTTATCATTTTGATAGTTATATTTATTTTAATTTATAGTCACTTTTAGGGCTCTTAAAATTTATTTTAATTTCTGAACATGTAAAAGATTTACATGGTTTAAAAGTCAAAGTCAAAACTATCAAAAGGGCCTAATTAGAAAACTTACATTCCCATTGCATGCTAGCAGCTCCTTTTCATCTACCTCCAAATGGAACCATTTTTTTTCTTCCTTTTCTGTTTTTTTTTTTGTTTGTTTTGTTTTGTTTTTAGATAGGGTTTTGCTTTGTCACCCAGGCCAGATCAGTAATACCATCATATGTCAGTATGCTGGAACTCCTGGGCTCAAACCATCCTCCTGCCTTAGCCTCCTGCATAGCTGGGACTATATGTGTGCACCACCAAGCTCGACTAATTTTTCTTACATTTTGTAGAGACAGGTTATCACTGTGCTGCCCAGAGATAACCATTTTCATTAGCTTCTGGTTTATCCTTCCCATTCTGTTTATTCTTATTTCTCACACAAAAGGCAGGATATTATAAGTACTTGATTGTCTTTAGTAAGCAATATGTCCTGGAAATCACTCAATATCAGTTCACAGATAGTTTCCTGTTGGTTTTTACGGTCGCATTGTACTCCACAGTGTGAACGTGCCATAGTTTATAAACTACTCTATTCAGATTGTTTTTATTTGCTATTAAAAATAATGTAATTCTTTTCTTTCTTTCTTTTTTTTTTTTGGAGACAAGAGTCTCACCCAGTTGCCCTGGGGTTGACTGCTGAGAATCCTAGCTCACAGCAACCTCAAATTCTTGGGCTCAAGTGATTCTCTTGCCTCAGCCTCCTGAGTAGCTGGGATTGCAGGTCACAATACCCGGCTGTTTTTAGATACAGGGTCTTGCTCTTGCTCTTGCTCAGGGTGGTCTTGAACTCCTGAGCTCAAGCAATCCATCTGCCTTGGCCTCCAGAATGCTAGGATTACAAGGATGAGCCACTGTGCCCAGACTTAAAAATACTGTAATTCTTATGTTGTTTTATATTCCTGGAGATAACATATTTAGGATAATTCTTGGAAGTGACTTTCCTCAGTCAAAGGGTAAGTGCGTATGTAATATTGCTAGATATTCGCAAACTCTCCTTCATAGGGGTTTTGCCATTTTGCATTCTACCAGTAAGTTATAAGAATGTACCAAACACTCTACACTACAGTTTTTAAGATCTATGTAAAGTATCTCTTTTTCAAAAGTTATAGTACTTACATTGTCTCTGAGGCTAAAATATTATTTTTCTCCCTCAATATTTCTGATTCCAAATGAATAATTACCCTTTTTAAATTTAAAATATATATTATAAGTAAAAACAATCAATGGCTGACAATTGTACAGCACATTATACTTTTCAAAGCATTTTTATGCCATGCATTCATTTGATCTTTATTGCTTTGTTTTTTAAGTAAAACAAGTATATGAGCTCTATCTTCCAGATGAAGAAATTGAGATTAAGCAATTTAATAATTTATACATACCTAATTAATGACAGTGAGGGTCTTATTACTTCATTGATACTTTTACTAGATATTAAGTAGTCTCTCCTGTAACTTTCAATCTTAATGTATTAATTTATTATATGTTAGTGTAACTTGCTAGATAAAAGTATTAAGTGTTAACTAAATATAACAGACTTAATCATTATATTTAGTTTACAAGTAGCAGAAGGCTATTATTAGGTTAAGTTCATATTTTAAGTTTATTTTGGATAATAAAGCTTAATTTCTTGGAGTTTAGCTTGAGTTTTACAACTATAAAGTACTAATCAAGTATAAGAAAGTTTATTGTAGAAAACTTTGCCATATTTTAATTTAAAGTAATATTCAGCTATGCAAGCATAAGTAACAAGTTGAATACAATGGGTTATCTTTTAATATATAAACAATTGTTACTAATTTCTAAAATCTTAGAAAATCAAATGAAAAGTAGCAAACACATAATTTAAAGACTAGATTAAAGTTCAAAGGCTTCCTTTGTACTAAACAATGTCTCTTTGCATTCTCTGAAAAGGTAAGGGAAAAAGTTCTATTCATAGTAAAAAATGTTGGCCTAAATTTTTAATTATATTGATTTGTCCTTGGAATGGAAGCATAAATTTATACTACTAAATGGACTTCAAAAAATATCAAAGAATGACATTAACAAGTATGAATTGAAAGTCCTCAAAACAGAAGCAAAGAAGTCAGCAAACACAAATATAAACCCTGATTTGTCTCTTTTTTCATAATGTAAAATGTTCTTCATAAAACACAGTCTGTACATTAAAGATGTCATTTATTTTTGAAGTTGAAAAATAACTAAAAGACTTTAGACCCAAAAATAAAAGGTACTCTTTTTATCCTTTTCTGAGACATTGACCTGTATACTCATTTAAAAATGAACACCACATCTTTACGTTATTAAATCTTTGTTTTGATCTATTAGTATTCACCAAAGTGCCATTTTATAAAACCCCACTCTGAATAGACAAGGCTGGAGGTGACCATCTGCAGCTTTAGAGTCTGCGTTTGAATTGATGAAAAGAGCTTTGTGTTTTCATTGCCAAGTTTGATTCTTCCAGTCATTAGGCATTCCCCTCAGATCGCATCAATGAAGCCGGACTCTCTTACACCCATGTGTTAAATTCTCTTCTCCTCATGGTTTCCTTTGCCAGCTCTACTCAAGAATGACTATTGGGTCTTAGCCACATTCTTCTCACAGCTGTGTTAAGAAAAGAGCATCAGAAAGTCTTCCTAAAACCCATATGTGTATCTGGTCAGTTCTCTGTCTTAGGGTCACCTCACATTGTGGTGTGATTATACAGAGAGTCGTTCTTGTTCTTGAACTGTGCTACTCTCATCATTCTGGGATTCAGGCCCTCTGAGAGTCAGTAGTGGAGAACTTCCTGGAAGACTGATGTGAAATGCATATAACTCAACTCAGAAGGCAGATAATTTTAAGAACAAAGATGTTTCAATAAATTTAATATGCTTTATGTTATTTTTACCATTATGTAGCTTGTAATATGACAAATAATAACATAAAGAGAAATAATATGCTTACATATACTTTAGGATGCTATTATATGTGGCAAGGAAAAAGCAAAATGATGATGATATTCCAAGAACTATTAATTTTTATGGCACAAATGCCAAAGCAACCAAAAAATTAAAATTCATTTAGAAAGTTCCAAAATACCATTCACTATGTAATTTTGGAGATTTTTTTTTTTTTTTTTTTTTTTAGCATTTACTCTATGGAAACACTTGATAGAGTGATCTATGATAGAATTTCTTTTCATTGTACTTAGGTTAAGAACTGAAGGGAAAAAAAGTCTCTGTGGAATTGTTCAAGAGTATACAACAATTAAAAAAGAAACAATACACATGTGAGCTCCCATTATATTCAATATGATTATACAATTCTTTTTTCTCTTTAAATGGGAATGATCAAGAATCAAGTGCATGTATGAACAATGTTTATGATTTCAGTATCAGATAAATTTACACTGAAATAAGCAAAAGATTCTTTTATTCTGTAAATTTACTGAGGCCCCAATATGTACCTGACCTAGTAGGGAGAAATAATCAATCATGGAATCTTAGAATCCAGTGAAATGTATAGTTCTACTTATTCTTAGGTTCAGTTGAGGCTTTCCAGTTATATTTTGGGGATAAAATCTATACCTAGTAAGAACGTTTTAGCTATTTGTTTAGGTTAGTTATATAACTGTATAATCAGATTTCAGATGAATATACTAAAGACATATTAAAAGCAAAGCAGAGCCTGATTTATTAATATATAATATGTATGAATACATATGAATATATAAACCCAATATAAACAGGTAGTGGCATATATCCAAAATACGTGAACAAAGGGGGAAGTTCTGAATAAGTTACATTAAGTATCACATATGCTGAGATTGAGCAACATCCACACAGGTTGGATGGATCTAAAAAGCTAATTTCTACAATAGCTTCCTTTCTCCTTTTATTTCAAAGTACACTAGTAATTAGTATCATTAAGAAACCTTTTCTTAGGGAGTTCAAATCACTGTGTTCATCTTATTTTTATCAATTCTTAACTGTTCTCAGGTAATATGAATGAGCACTCTTAACTTAGAAGTACCCAGGAGTACTTGACAGTTTTAAACAATAAGAAAGCCTATGACTGCAGCTTAGAACAGAAGCAAGGAAACGAAAACTTACTATATCATAGATAATTCTCAAAAGCTTACATTTCATACATAAATATACATGTGAAAATCACATGTGAAAGTCTCTGAGGTATGAGAACTGTTGCATATATTTTTTGCCTATCATGTTTTAGTTAAAACGTACATGATCATCATATCAGAAGGAGATTCTATAATTTCTCTAAAACTCTACCTCCTACTTTTTAAATCACAGCAACATTGAGATAAATGAAAAAACAAAAGCCAAACTCCTGTATTTTATTTAGTCTTAAATCAAAACAGTATGAATTTCCCATATGTTAGTGTTTTGTCCTTGTTTCTTTCCTTCCTCTCTATTGTGTTCAACTAAAGCACGTTTAGCTATCCCAGGATGTTGACACATACCGTAGCCCAATCCTAGTTCATCAGAAGCTATCTTTTGAAATGAATAAATTGATCAAATACAAGAATTCACGTTTTAATTTAACTTTTTAGTTCCTACTTTCATGTTCTTTTAAAATTCATTCTCTAAGTTTAACTATGAAAGGGATCTATCTTATCAGGGAAAATATAGTGTCCTAGGTTTAGAAAGAGAAGAGAGACCCTTTTCTTCTTTAGCCTCGATTCTACACTTTGCACTCCCTCAGAATTTCTCAAATTCTGGGTTGGGCTCCAATCCTAACAATGCTACCTTAATCCTTCCCTGCCATAAGAGAGTGACCCAGACAATTAAAACTGTTTCTTCTTGAGCAATGCCTGTGGCTCAAAGGAGTAGGGGGATGGCCTCATATACTGGAGGTGGAGGGTTCAAACCTGGCCCCAGCCAAAAACTGCAAAAAAAAAAAACTCAAAGCTGTTTCTTCTTGTCAAAGTGAGACATTTCTTAACAGTCTTGATGTAAGCCCACATACTTTAATTTAAAAAAAAAAAATCGAATGTAATTATGACTCTGTTGACATGGTAGGTATATCTGTGTATAATAAAAGTATCTCTAAAGAACCTACTTTATGTACTCAGTGGATGAGAAAGGTGATCTACTATATAAATACATAACAGAATTGGCCATTTTAAAACTTGTTTGATAGAGTATGACAAGACTTATATTTCATAAGTTAAAAAATCATTAAAAACAATGATTCACAAACCCAGAATATTAAATTCTTTAAAAGTATATCACAAGTCCAAGAATAAAGATTAAGCATGTATAGACGCTGTATATCTTATGATGATGGCTTAGGTGTCATGTAAGTTCATTTTCCATATATAAAGGACAACAAAACTATATCTAATTAGATTTACATTTAGAAGATGCCTTCCAAAGCTAATTAGGAACTGGGGAAGGCATTTATAGCTAAATTATCACAAATAAATTAACTAGTTAATCTATTATTTACAGAGGTACACAACATATTTCACAGAGTTTTAAAATTTCAAACACAAAGGATATTTTAAAGAGCAATTCCCAAAAAAGTTTTAAGTCCTCCCACTTATTAAGAATACTAATAAATCAAAGTCTCCTTTGCACATTATATTAAATATTGATTTATACCTGATGCTTAGTTAAGAATTTATGAAATTTATTCTTTGATGTGATCAATAAGTATTTATATTAGAAAAAATATCATAAGTAAAATTAACAATAGCCTGAATAATTTTAATAAAAAGACAATGCAATTATGAAAAAATTAACTTATACCTTTGACATTAAACTGAGAACATTTTAGTATAATTATTTTTCCTTATGATTAAAATCAGATTCTAGAGCCAGCAATAAAACTAAAAAGTCTAGTAAGATCTTTAGATGAAAATACTAGGCTTTTTGTTTTTTAATCAAGAAACTCTGGAAATGCTCTGTTCTCCTTCCCAGCACCCAGAGTCATCTATCCTGTTTTATAATTCAACCTGCAAACAGATTAAGCAGCAGAGTTTGTGGAAAGTATGTTTGCTCTACTCTAAGAACCCTTGTGTGACACTATGGTGACTCCCCTGACACTTCGAAGAGAACTACAGACAATTCTTACTCATCAGCAGGGAAACCAGGCTGAGAATTTACAATTTCTTTGTAACTTCAACTTCTTCATAGAAATCAGTATTTGGTCAAGGGGCAGGAAAGACTTTGATAGCTTTAGTGTTCTTTTTTTTTTTTTTCTCCCTGTCAATAACACTCAAAAGATATAGGGTGCTCTATATTTCAAAAGGCAATTTATTACTTTAAAAGTATTACCAATTGAAATGTTTTAACCTAAGTTTTGATATTTTAGTTGTGTTACAAAAATTTTTAATGAGAACTCCAGTAAACTTTGAGTACATTACCTATTTTTAAAAAATATGGAAATAAATTTTTGAAAATTTCGTGTATCTTTTTTTGAAAGTAAGTTTAAAAGTTTATAATTTTGCCTATATTTATTTGTCTTATCTATTTGTTATTTAGTTACCATATATGAAGGAATTTGAATCATACCACTGCAAATCTGGCCCACAGAAAAGATGATATGAGACAAAGTTATTTCAATGTAAAACCTAGATCTTTGAGAGTTATAACTTTGCAAGTCTGGTTGTAATTACTTTCACTTTAAGTAACTCTGTGTAGCTTAGACATGCTCAGTATAGGAAACTGTATTTTTAAAAGTCCTTTGGAACTTTTGTTCTAGGCCCCTAGAAGCATAGCAATAGATGTAAAGACAGATGGAAAATAAAGTACAGCATAAAGAATGACAAAGTTTTAAATCTCTCATGATGAAAACATCGTTCAATAGATTGGTGTATCAGTTTTCTCTCGAACAAATGAGGATTAGAGATGGTCGTTGGTGAAACTATTTAGAGAAGGTTTTCCTATAAAGTTCCTTTGTTCTTACTTGCTCTTGAGTTCCCTCTATCTCCATATAACTTCTCCCTTCCAAACCAAGTGCATTCAGCATCAGGAAAAGAGCAATCTGAAAGCTAAATCATCTGTATCCCCAAACATGCACAATTTTTCAATAGAAGTATATAAAGAGAGTAATGCTTAACCCAAGGGAACGCTTTCTACAGGTAAAAGTTTAGGCTTTATGACAGCTGGGTCAAGAAGCTATTTTTGAGCACAGAGGTCTGGCATTCATTGACTTTTACCTTAAGGCATTATCTGCCTATAAATACTGGCTAGCTCATGGATAGCAATTGTATATGACTTTTCTTTCCAGAAATATTCCTATAGGTTAAAATATTTACAAAAACATTAAACATTTTTATGAATCTCAAAGAAAGTATATTTACAATTTTACAATTAACAATAGTATATGGTTTCTCCCTACCAACACTAAAGATTTCAAGTCTTTTAAGTGTCATGAAACGTCACGGAAGTGGAAGGTTAGAATGAAGGGTAGAATGAAGGGTTGCTCCCAGTTTGTGGGAGAGCAAAAGATCTGATGGTGACAGTGGGGGGGAAGCAGGCAGGACCAGCCACAGAAAGCTATACCTTTGTATGAAACTGGTAAGCTCTGGGTACTGGCTTGGGAGAAAAAAGATTTCATCGTGGACCTAAAGCAGATCAGACAACACCAGAAATTTTCCTGTGTATGCCCAACTTATTTGCTTTCACATTATTACATTACTGTCTCAAACTACTACATTACTCTAGTTAATTTGTTAATAAGCGCTTACAGAGTGCCTACTTTATGGCAGGCATTTACGTTAAGTTTTTGGAAGAGAGGGAGATAGAAAGGTAAACACAATATTACCACGTCTTGAAAAATTTGGGAAGGAGCAGAGAAGGTAGGAAATAGATATACAAAACAATTTTAATATCTAGATGATTAGTAAGGTACGGAGTAAATACTATGGAAATAATGAAGATGAAATAAAGAAACAATTAGCTAGAGGAAGCCAGTGAAGGCTTCATTGTTGGAGCAACATTTGAACTGGACAAAAATTTGTCCATGCAATAAAATGCAGGTGTATGTTCTAAAAAGAAGAAATAACATGTGCAATGGTAGTGTTTCAGAGGCCATGGGAGGAAATGATACTAGAACAATGGGAGAAAGGACAAGGATTGGTGGCAAAGTGAATGTGAAAGGCAAAAAAGAATGAGGGAATAAGGAGAGGGCTAAAGTTCCTGAAATCCATTAATTAAGATGGGAAATACATAAAAATAGGGAGAACTTTATTTTCAGGGGAGTGAAGAATATTTTGGAAACATAAAACTGGATCTCAGGACATAAGTGACAACTAAGATAAATATCTGGAAGTTATTTGAAGCTTATAGAAATGGATGACATCCTGGGAACTGTGAAGCAATAAAAGAAAAATAAAATCCTTACAGAAATAATCAGGGATAGTTGGAAGATGTATTTCCCTAAAGAAGTGGAGTAAGAATAGTAAGAGAAGTAGTAATGGAAAATGGTGCTATAGAAATTCCCCCAAAGAAAAGAAGCATTAGTGGCAGGACGCAGTGGTTTACACCTGTAATTCTAGCACTCTGGGAGGCCTAGGTGGGTGGATCACCTGAGCTCAGGAGTTCAAGACCAGCCTGAGCAAGAGTGAGACCTGGTCTCTAAAAAAATAACCGGTGTTGTGGTAGGCACCAGTAGTCCTAGCCTTAATCCTCAGGAGGCTGAAGCAAGAGGATCACTTGAGCCCAAGAGTTTGAAGTTGCTATGATTCCATGGCACTCTACCAAGGGCAACAATGTGAGACTTTGTCCCCTCCCCCCAAAAAAAGAAATAGCTCAGGTAAAAAAAAATATTCTAAAGGTTGACTGTGTTTGTCGTTGGGGTGTTTGTTAATCATAATAAGTCCTAAAATAATATTAATATTTTGAGATTATATGGTCCTATCTTATTATCTATATTATTTCCATACTTCAGAACATAAGCTTATTATCTCCATTCTCATTTAAAAAATAATAAGTTTTGAATGGTAAGATATATCATGTAAACAGGAGCACAAAAATGACTAAGACATGGTTCTTGCTCTCAAGGAACTCATAGTATAATAGGAAAGACATATAACCAGATAAACAACAAAATAACTCCCTTTGTGTTGTAGCAGGCTCACCTAAGAGAGGATATTGCTGACTTGAAAAACTTCCACTAATACTATTTTGTAAACACAAAATACTATGACAACACACAGATGGAAGTGATTTTACTTTCTGGGATGTTAAAGAAGACTTTCTAAAGAGGATACATTGAATCCGTCTTGCTACATTGATGATTATGATGATACTAATAATATAATTTATAGACTGCCTATAACAGTAACTGGCTCTGCACTGGGCTATCCAATTATTCCTCATTAAAATGCTTCCTGTGAAGTCAATATTATTGTCTAGTATCTGAAGAATTTTTGCTTAGAGAGATCAAGTAATTTGCCCTAAACCTCATGGATAGTAAGTATGAAAGCAAGGACTTAAACCCGGGACTGTCTGACTTGACTGCAAAACCAGTCATCTGTTCTCTATGCAACACTGACTCTCTTAGGAAAATAAATAAGGTTCTTATGGGGGAAAAGGGCAAAAGATTCCACGCAAAATTTCCAGTATATACAAAGGCATTTAGTCTTTTTAAAAAGGCAGAGCACTGTTGATGACGTAGTGCACTATAAAGTGATGTGCTAAGAGAAGGAGGGATTATTTAACATGCATTGTTCCAAAAGCATTACATGCTGTATCTCATCTAATTCTCATAACAATTTTTATTATTATTGTCTATGTCAGTACAAAGGTTTAAAATAAATGTCTAAGTTCACATACGCGTTCTGAATTGAAGCCTGAATTTTTAAACCACTATACTATATTGCTGAAAATATGTAAGCATTTTTATTTGTTTTTTACCATCACCATATATTCCTTGTATAACTGGTTAAAAATGGTCCATTGAATTTAGTAGCTAGGAAATTACTGGCTATCTTAAGAAGATAAGAACTAGTAATAATGTATTCAGTAGCAGAGGAGTAAATGGGAATTGAAAAATTTAGAGATAGTGAATATAAATCAGTTATTTGAGAAATCTGGAGGAGAAAAGAGTAATGCGAATACTTTTAAATTAAACTTTAAATTACCTGGAATATTGACATATTTTCAAATAACTCTAAAATATTTGCTATAATATTACTTTCATGCCGGCATGCTGGCTCATGCCTATAACCCTAGCACTTTGGAGGCTGAAGTAGGGATTGCTTGGGCCCTGGAGTTTGAGACCACCCTGAGCAACATAGAAAGACTCCATCTCTACAAAATCTAGAAAAACTAGCTATATGTACTAATGCATGCCTGTAGTCCCTGCTAGCGCAGGCAATAGAGAGAATCCCTGTTTCAAAAAAATAAAATTAATTTCAGATTATGTGGAGAATACTAATATCTCAACTAAGAGGTTTGGGAACTAATGTTACAAAATCTTATAACTTGCTTTCCTTTAAGAGGATGACCTTCCTCTTAAATTCAATAAAACAGGCTGATCTCCACATTAACTGCAATGAAAATCCACTTGGCCCAACTGATGGCAATTAAAAATGAAATACAATGAATTGAATATGAAAAGGAAAGCTGACAATATTTCATTTAAATCTTACTGTTGGAAATCAGTCAAGAATAGAAGATGCAGCATTTAAATTTAACATTTAACTCTTGTAAATGACATAGGTATTATGCTTAAATTCTGATCCATACATTGATGCCATTCCATTTACAAAGTCTTGATACATGTTCTGAATCAAAGCCTGACTTACACTGTAATTAAGTGTAAAAATTAAAGATGATACAATAAATTTGTCAGATAAAATTATTTAATTTAAAGAATTATCTGAGATGATTTATTTCTACTTATTGGTATACAAAAGTTTTTTCTTTTACAAAATAACAATGATAGTTGATGGAATCTAACGAATAAAAAATAAATGGTTGACAATATTTCCAAAGATTTTTTGAAAATCTAATTGGTCTCTGGGAACCACTATTTTAGGAAATTTAAGTATTGTACAGAAATTAAAGAATTACACATAAAGAAAACGCTGAAATTTGTAACTATTTATAGTTTTTGAGCAAAAAGGTAAATCAGATTCTGACTGTCAAAAGTTACTGATTGTGATTTATAATGAAATGAAATCTACTTACATTATCTGATCTTAATGTATAATGTTAATATATGCCATGAATAAATGGATATAGTTTCTAACTGAATATAAACCTAATCTTTACAAATATATATAACACTTACATAAATCAAAAGTTTCAAGGTATGCTGGTAGTAAAGATTTATATAAGCACAATTTCTAAACTGTTTTAACGTGGCTTTTATTACAGACCTAATCATAAGGTATTAATCAAAATACAGTTTCAGGGATATTGGCAAATGATTATAATGACTTATTTTCAACTAAGAGGTTTGGGAACTAAGAAATATTGAAGAGAACACTACTGTAAAACTGGAAAAAAAATTTTATGGAAAAAGATGTTTTAAAAATTGAAGGTGATTAGGTCTATGAATGCTGTAATGCTGTTAAAAGACATAAAGAAGGGTCTATTACATAAAATAGAAAATTTTGCTATTATGTTCAACTCCCATAAATTAACAAGTGGATTCTTTGCCTGTTAATTTATTTGTTAATACTTTGCTAGCTATTATGAGGACTGACTGATAATGCAAATTTATTTAAATTTTAATAAAAATGCAAAGATCATTCAAAATAAACAAATACAATTATGTACTGTGAAAAGCTGCATTGGATACTTCAGAAGGACAACACAAGAAAATTAATTTCACTGTACCGGATTCCATATATCTAGAGGTCTTAGACTACAAGGTCACAGATGATTTTGACTCAAGCAGGATTATTGCCAAGCTAAATGAGTACAGAGGAAACTTGACAGTCTCTTCCCCTTGCTAATAACTTTGCCTATTAACTTAGGAATATGAAGTGATTTCAATGGTATGGCCTCCGTGATGTGACGATCAGTTATTAAATAAAATGGCTTGCTCTAAATAGTAACAATGATTCCCAAGAAAATGACATTTTGACCTCAAATATGAATATGATATGTAATCTAGAAAAGTCCATTTTGTTCAATCTACTTTTCTCTTAAATTATTAATAGCATGAATAAAAGTATGTATTGTTTGTTTCCAAAATAAAGTGTTTTTTATTTTATGTTTTGGAAATGATGTAGGACATTTTACTTACTTCTGAACTTTTTCACTAGCCACCTGGGAGGCCTCTACCGCATCCTGGAGCTGTAATTCCATGTTTGCTTTCTCTGTCAGAGCTTGTTGCAGTTGGGCAGCCAGTTCCTCATTTTGTTGCTGAGTGATGGAAACAATGACCTCTCTGTTTTTTAAAGCTTCTTCGTAGGTAGTAAGGGTATGGTTAAACTGCTCCTTCAGATTTTCTTCTTGAGATAAAGAATTGTGTAAACTGAGAAAATACAAAAATAAAGATAAAATAAGCAGGCTGATGAATGAACTATTTCACAAAAAGCTCTGTTGAGCATCTCTATTGTTTAAAACTCAATAAAAAATGCTTAAGTGAATCAGTGAAAATAATTTTTATATCATAGTATTATAATTGATAATTTCTCTGCTACTCAGTTAAAAGCTATCCAGACAAACAATTTTGCTGCCAAAACATAAAAAAAAGATGTTGTAAGATGTTAATTTAATTATATCAGTGTAACGACTTCATTGAATTATCTTTAAAACCGAGAACTAGAAAATAAAGTATCTCTAGGCGAATAAGCTGACTGCACAGAAGTGAGAGATAGAAGAGTGGGTATCTGTTAAGTAGATCCAGGGTCTATTCTACTAAGTACTTAATGGTAATGAGTGAGGTTTATGCAAATACCAACGAGCCTTAGACACAGCAGTTTCTACTTGTCGCAGCTGAGATGTTAATAAAGTTAAAATCATGAGTCGGATTGCACAGAAATAATACATATTCAGATATATTTTTGGTTAATTAACCTTAACAACAAATACCTGCACTCATTATGTCATATAGAGCAATAGCATATAAATTAAGACTAAATGAATGCAGAAGAAATGCAGACAAATAGAATCCTAAAATGCTAAAGGTCAAATCTTTGATATGTCATTACACCTACCACCTGAGGTTATTTTGAAATGGCACTAAGCACCTCACTCAATTAAATAAAGACATTTTGAAAATATAAATATTTAATAAGGGAAATTTAAAATCCACATAGGAGATGTTCTTTTTTATTAAATAAAATCATTTCAGTATATGCATACAAAGGAAATGTCGATTGGAGACTTAAAGTAAAACAACCTAACTATGAAATACAGATTGATAATGTGGAAGAAAGCAATATAATTCTTAAACCTGCAAAAAGGTAGTCTGTGAACTTTAGCACTGGCCTCCTATCTATCTAGTCTGATACTTTATTTAAAACTGTTCAAACTAATTATTATTATTTTTTAGTTTAAGTTACCTATAATATGCCTGCACAGCATTCTTACTTTGGAGAAGGTGTCCCATAAGAATAACATGGACATAAAAGAAGGACAGTCAACATACCAAAGGAAATCATTTTCTAGGAATACAGACTGTTTGTAAACTCTGGTCAATTGGTTACTACATATAAAATTACAATAGTGGGTACTGCCACATTTGTAGAGTGCAAAAAAGTATCTTCCTTCATGTTTTTCCACAAGTTATTAATTTACTTCCTGTCTCAGTTCTGCCAACCACATGCTTACAAACTCTGTCCCTCTCCCATTTTCCTATTTTATGTCTTCTCACACTTTCTGCTTATCAGGTTGCAATTTTCTTCAGTTCACTTTCTTTATCTACTTGAAAGATACATGTAAGAAATTAAAACAAAAAACAAAACCTTAAGATATTTGCCTATGTTCTTTACATTTAAAATATTACTTACATTTTAATTGTTCATTATACTGTAAGTTGCATAAAGAGCAAAGTATTGAGTTTGACAAAATGTAATGAATAAAATACAAAATAAATGCTGAAACTTAGAAAATCCCCTTTCGCTGCTGCCTCCCATAGTACTGCCCATTTTTGAATGTTGTGTGTCCAGCTTACTTTGGTCAATATGAGATTAATTAAATTCATACTGTTGTATGTAAATCATTGTTTTTCACTGCTCTGATATATTCTGCTACACACATATTTCTTAACTTATTAAACCAGTCCACTGTTGTTGCTATGAATACTCCTGTATGTGTCTTTTGGTGGACCTAAGTATTCCTTTCTGGTGTAGAATTTCCCCATAGGGTACATGTATGTTAAGATTAAGAAGACTCCCTCAACAAGAAGGGGATTAGACCTATTAACTGCCAAAAAGGGAGGCATCTGTTTATTTTTGCAGGAGAAGTGCTACTTCTATGCCAACAGATCTGAGATTGTGCAAAACAAGATCAAAACACTCCAAGAATATCTAGAAAAGAGAAGAAAAGAAATTTTAGAAAATCCCCTGTGGACAGGCCTACATGGTTTTTCACCCTACCTTCTTCCCCTGCTACCCTTATTTACCCTTCACCTTTGGGCCCTGTCTCCTTAAAAAAGGTTAGAGGCAGTTAAATCAGGTTGAGGTCCAATATCTCCAGCTCATTAACCAAGAATCTAACTATTATTGTTCACTGCCCTCCATAGCACCAATGACGGGTAAGACTCCCAAAGCTGGGACAACCTAAGACAGGATATGGAGAGGCTGCACGGTGGATTACATTCATAGTACCCAAAGACGGGTAAGATCACTGCGTTCAGTCAACCTAAGACAGGGACCAAGCCATTGATTTTTGTATCCCCATGACGGGTAAGACTGAAACTGCAAGAGCAGGCAACTTAAGACAGGGGCTATGTTTTTCCACCATACAAAAAACAAGAGGGAATTGTTGGGCCCTGCCATGTGCCTGAGGCCTAGTGCAACTTCCCGAGCCTGACTAGAAGCAGATCCATCGAGCTCCTTCCGCGTAGCAACGACTCAGCAAGGCCCGGCCTGAAACTGCCTCTACCTAGATACAGCCAATGTGGTACCATGCCACTGGCCCGACCCTGTCACTCACCTCTTCCCCCGCCTTCTTTTCCTGAACCTTCTCCACAATAAAAAAATAAATAAATTCAAAAAAAAAAAAAAAAAAAAAAAAAAAAGTTAAAGATAAAGATTTTAAACAATTGCTTTCCAGTTGCCTTGTTAGGACACAACCAAGTACCCCAAAGCCTTCTTTGGTAGGTTTCAGTCGACTGATGGAGTCCTGCTGACCCAGGGTCCTCACTGCCCTCATAGTTCTCCCCTGTTTTTCCATCCTCTGCCTTCTTTCTCTAACTTTACTCTTTTTTTTTTTTTTTCAGTTTTTGGCTGGGGCTGGGTTTGAACCCACCACCTCCGGTATATGGGGCTGTGCCTTACTCCTTTGAGTCACAGGCACCACCCCTAAGTTTGCTCTTTTCAAGTTCAAACCCATCTATGTCATTATTCATCAGGGAGCGAGTAGGGCTCTCCCTTCCTATCTTCATATGTTTGACTCCAGGCCTCTTTTCTTTCACCTTCCCCTTCACTTTCTCTTCTTCCCTTTCCCTAATCCCTTCATGGCTATTGACAAATTTAAGAATTTGATTATGAGCCAAAAAAAAAAAAAAAAAAAAAAGTTGGCAGAGACTTCTTCCATCTCTGTGAATGAACGTGACTGGAGCTGCATGTGGAGGTATGCATCCATATCTATGGCAATCATTGCCTCACAGGCTCCCTGAGCCAAGCTCCTCAGAGGAAGCCCTGCCCCTCTGGCATTCAGAATATAAACTCAGCAGCAACAGTCCAAATGCACAGTGGTTCTCATCTCTTTTTTTGCAGCTTAAGACCTGACTTGGTATTGGAAAAGAACTAAACTGGATTATTCAATTTCTTCCACAGGATCATCTGGACAGGTTGTATTTTTTTATTATTGATATTAATACTTAGATTTTTAGGTCTAGAAAATATGGCATGCAAATGGTATGTCACACATCTTTTAAAACAAAAATATAAGGAAAACAAAATAAGTCATATGTTAGTAAATTAAGAATACAAATACAAAGTAAAGACTTGTAAAGTTATATATTTATAATTAAATACCTTGCATTTATATACTGTTTTGTTACTTAAAGAGTTTTAACATAAAATGACAGGAGTATGGCTCCCATGTAAGTCCTAAATACTGGACGTGTTTTCATTTTACTGTTGAGAAGAAGATGAGGCAAGTGGAGCAGGAACAGGTGGAAGCAAGAGTGACATCATGTTTCATGGTCACAGCTGTGACTAGGGGCCTTGCAAGAAGCACTTTTTTTTTTTTTTTTTTTTGTAACACAGGAGTCTGTAACTTTATTTATACTTAAGAATATATTTCCAGGGACTAAGTCTCACTGCTAAGCAGCTTTTTCTTTTTTCTTTTTTTTTTTTTTTTTTTGATGTTTTTTTGTTAAATCATAGCTGTGTACATTAGTGCAATCACCTGTACCCATTTAGTAGACATTCATAGTCTGTCATAAATCATTGACAAGTAGATCAAACAGTACCTCTGTTATCTATGAATTCTTAGAAGAAAGTACAAAACCCAGAGAGACTTGATCAAATTTAACAAATGCTTGTTTCTGACCACTTACTCTGCATCACAGTGGTGGGGGGTCTGGCATAGAAAGATGAACTTTCAGCCACTTTATCCTAATCCAGGTAAACCTAAGAGTCCAAAATATTCTAGAATTTACTACAATGCTAGGAAGAAGGTAAGTATTCACTCTTTGATTATTTGCTGGATTAAAGGCAGGTGGGAAGATGAAGAAAGGAGGAGACAGAGGAAGGAGAGAAGGAAAAAAGAGAAGGAGAAAAACGTTCTGAATTTAATCGAGCTCAAGGGTCATGTTTTTAACCATTTTCTGTTGAAGTTTCTGAACAACTGTGACCTACATACTCAGGACATGAAACTGATAGTTTCTAAACTGAAGTGTATCTTTCAAAAAAACAAGAGTCTGGCTAGAAAAGGGACCCATACATTGTGATATGAGACAACTTACCAAAAGAAGTGAAAAAAGAAAAGAGATTTTATTACGCGCCTTGTACTTTACCTCTAAGACCAAAATTGACACGAAGGGGCAACTAGAAGTCAGCCAACAATTTAATGATAAATCCACCACTCCCACTTAACTACAAGCCAATTCTCACAGACTTGGCTGAACACCAAGAAAGCATTCACATGAATAAACATATCAATGGGCGGGGCTCAAGCAGTGCCTTCACTACAGATTTCTTTGAGTGAAATGTCTGTTTCTGAGAGCAAGGAGAAGGTTTGGGAAACATGGGATTTATTGAAAAGACTGATTTCTATTTTGAGAAAAGAAATTTCATAATTTTGGAGAAATTACATCTAATGTGCCTGGGACAAAAGCTTTTAAAAAGTTGCAATATGTGTGTGAAAATAACTTGCCAGGCAGTTTTCTGGGCAAAAGTGAACAAGAAGATCTAAACAGGTGAACGGCAAGGAAGGGCAGCATTTGCTGGGATGCTATGTAACAAATTCAAAATGGGGTGAATTTGGAAGTTACAAAAAAAAAAAAAAAAAAAAAAAAATGATATCAAAGGAAGTAAAAAGCCAACAAAGAAAGATTTGCTTAATTAAAAATCTTATGACTAGCCCAGAACATGAAATGGATTGCAATGGAATGAGGAGATGAATTAGCAAATAATCATCTTGCTTGACCTTATAACTTTCAATGAAATCATTTCAGTGAAAGCATCCACTATGTTACTGGTCAAGTGAAAGACAAATAGTAGAAATAATGTCAGAGGTTACAAAAGAATTTTTTTCCACCTTAAGATTCTGTGCCTAATGTAAATGTCACAGTGTCATTAATTTCATTTTCTTTTAATTTCATCAAGCATTTGAATTATTTTCATTAAATGACATATACTCAGAAACATTTAAAAATGCTCTAAATTAGGTATCTAGCAATAACAACCCAATGTGACCATCAATATTTCTTGTCATTTTTAATGCATAATTGAACCCGTTACACCAAAACATATTTCTGGGCCTATTTTTAATGCCCCATCAATTAAAGAAATTGAAGGGTCTATTGCTTTTATTCGTTTTTGACCATCTTAATGAATATCTCACATTTTTACTAAGTCTTAAGCATGTTACATATAATCTCTGGTACTCGTCTATGTTAGACACCTTCCTAAAAGTGTCAGAAACTCTTTAGGCCCCAGGACTGCCACACACAGCGTTAGTGTGTGTTTACCCAACACTCACAGCGACTGAGCGGCACCAGCAGCCAGGGGACCTCCTCACACATGCTTGTTAATGCTGAAACATTATAAAGTGCCTACAGACTGTGAAACTCAACCTTTTTTTTTCAGATGGAGTCTTTCAACCCTGAGTATGATAAATACTTTGAGGAAATCCATGGGATTCTGATGTACAAAGTTTTTGCTAAACATTGGGATGATGTGGAAGCCTTCCAGGCAAGACCAGATGACGTTGTCATCTCCACCTACCCTAAATCTGGTAATGCTCTTTGTTCAGTTTTTTTTTTTTTTTTTTTTTTTCATGCAAAAATGGTGAACTCAGCCTGAATGGTAAATATTAAGCTTTTTCATACTTTTCATACACTTCTTACATACTCATTTTCTGTGTTAAAAAAGATGGATATAGTAGTTTTTATACAGGCATAGGAAAAGTAGCTTTATTTTGTAACTCTTATGTGAGCCTATAGCTGGAACAGTGCAGTGATGTGGATATTGTGGGTCACCTTAGAAACTCCTGTAATACAGAGGGATGGATCTGTAGTTACCTCATAATGAAAATTTAAAGCCACCCGCTGCTTACCTTGTGCCATTACTGTCATTGTATATGCAGAGCATAAGCTCTTTTCATAGATATTTCAAAACTCTCTTCCAGTTAACTAGCTTTTCTTCTTCTTCATTTTTTTTTCTTTTTTCTTTTTTTGAGATAGAGTCTCAAGCTGTTGCTCTGGGTAGAGTTCTATGGCATCACAGCTGATAGCAGCCTCAAACTCTTGGGCTTAAGCGATTCTCTTGCCTTAGCCTCCCAAGTAGCTGGGACTACAGGCGCCTACCACAACACCCGGCAACTTTTTTTCTTGCAGTTGCATTATTGTTTTTAGTTGGACAGGGCCGGTTTGAACCTGTAACCCTCAGTGTATGTGTCCAGTGCCCTGCTGACTGAGCTATGGGCGCTGCCCAACCAGCTGTTCTTTACAATTACCCACAACATTTCTTTTCTTTTAATTTATATTTTTAGTTTTTAGAGACAAGGTCTTGCTCTTTCTCAGGCTGGTCTTGAGCTCCTGAGCTTAAGCAATCTACCTGCCTTGGCCTTCCAGAGTGAAAATTCCATTTTTAAGCAATGCTTCTTTTTTGAGATTAGTTCAGCTCATGTGTAGTTCTGGAGTTCTGCAATCATAGACCTTTAGAAATTTAGAATAGTCCAATCCAGATTTCTCTATCTAGTTGTTCTATTTTCCACTTAAAAATAAATATGTTAAAAATCAATATGTCTTTGGCTACTTTCCCTTTAAATCTGTTCCTTTACTTTTCTTCCCTGTTGGGGTCAATGGCAGCACAATACCAGTGATTGGAATTGGAAGCCAACAGCTGCTCTGGTTCAGTCCTCTCCCTCAGGGGTCTCCCAGTCCCGCTCAGCTCATCTGCCCTTTCAGTCTGAGGGGAATCTCAGCTTTACACAGGGCCCCTGATCTCCCTTCCTCTGATCCCTCACTCCTCAGTCTGACGCTGTCCTAGCCTCACGCAGGGCCTCTGATCTCCCTTCCTATGTTCCCTCACTCCACGGCTGTGTTTATTGTGTCATCAGTGAAGTTCCTCTACACACAGTCCTAGCTCACATCTGCTGATGCCGCTCCCTGACTCTGCACAGTGGGGCAGACCCTCTTGTTTGCCCACAGACCCTTTAAGCTTGGCTTCTGCTTGTCTCTGCCACCTAGCCCCCACTGCTATCTTCAGGCAGACACTTAGATTTAGGACTTACAGACCATTTCCAATGATTTTCCTCATCACTATGCCATTCTTAAAAATCTAACCTTAGATTTAAAAAAAAAACTTAATCTGATCGAATGTGATCTTTGACCTGGTAAACATAGTTTGTTTTATGGTAGAGATTTGTCCTCTTCCTATTTGAACCCTCCTTTCCCTCCCACAACTTGTGAATTTATGCCAGCAGCGTATTAAGGGTGAGCTCAATGATCACTTCCTCTTGATGAAAAATTATCCTCCAGCACCTGCAGAAGCAGCAGCACTCTCCGTCACACATTCCTCCCCTCAGTCACTTAGACCTCCCTCCAGTCTGTGTTACAGCAGTTATTGGACAATGTTACTGACTCTTCAGTGGACCTTTGGCCACGATAAGACAGGAGTTAAATGTTCTCTTTTCCATGCTGTCTGTAGTAGGACATAGTTTAAGGCATAAATAAGTAAAGTTTGTGATTGAGGCATGCCCATGAGCCTTTTCTGCTACTCAAGCCACCTTACTTTTTAGACATAAAAATTGAAGTCCATACCTGATATCAGCTTGCACAATCCATCATGTGTAAACTTGAGCACGTCTCACAGGTGTACCTTGCTATAATACTTGTCTTAATTTATTGAGGCTGTTTGGGGTCCTAATAATATATGAAATTAAGGAAAGTATTGCTTTATGGCAATTTAGACTCCCTTCAAATAACATTACACTGGTACCTTCCTATTGTGTCAATACATAAATCCAGCATCATCAACCCTATCTGGTCAGCAGGAAAATAAGACTTATTAAATTTTTACAGGCACAACCTGGGTTAGTGAAATCATATACATGATCTATAAAGAAGGTGATTTGGAAAAGTGCAAAGAAGCAATTTTTAATCGAGTCCCTTACCTGGAATGCAGAGACGATACTGCCACCATGAATGGTAATGCCCAAGGTGATTTACAAGTGGGGTGGGTGTGTGCCAAGGTGTGCGTGTAGACGGTGCCAGCACAGAGCCATCAGCAAGAGCTTTAGTAAGGATTAAGTCCTACGCATGAGAGAGCACAGACATTTCTATTTAAGTCTTCGCAGGGCTTATGGTTTAACGTGTCTGGAACAGAGTGAATAAAGATGGGTCTTATAAGCCTTCACCAGAGCCTCACTGTATGTGAACATTTATTTCTCTGTGGGCTGAATGTCATAATATTTAAAATACTGGGAAAATACCCATAAATATTTTAAGGATATATGCAAAAACGTATTCATCACAGATTTTTTAATAATATGAAAAATTAGAAATAGCCTGAATATTAATCAATAAAAATAGTTAAAAAGCGTATAATAACACAATGAAACTATTGTACATTTTTGGATGTTTGTACATTTTTGGATGTTTCTTGACATTGCAGTTTGAATGTAATACATTGAGGGAAGAAAGGTATTCAGAAGATGTCAAAAGTTTTACCTCTGCATGTGATATTGGGGTGTCTGTGAAGTGGGGTGTATTTGTGCAGAAGCTTACTTTCTAAAAAGTTATTAATGATTTTCCGTTTAAGCTTATTTTTTTCTCTGTATTTTCTCCTATCTATACTTCTTTCATAGTCAGTATATATTATTATCATGAACACAATATAGAATCTTAAAGGTACTTCTGTTTTTGAAATATCTTTGGAAATCCATATAAATCTTTATAATTTTTAATGTTGTTTAACTTTTAATTTTTTTATATCAGGAGTAAAAAAATTAGACGAGATGGCATCTCCTAGACTAGTGAAGACCCATCTACCAGCTGAACTTCTTCCAGCCTCATTTTGGGAAAAGAACTGTAAGGTAACCCAGCCAGAGCCACCTGTAGTCAGAGCTTTGTCTACCCCGAGACAGTGTAGAACAATCTGATCAGATGGCATCTGAATTGCCTCTCATGCACACTCATTTATTTTGTTATTTCACTGAGTCTGTAAACATTTAATAATTGTGGAATATAGTCAGAATAGTCAATGTGTAGACTGTAATTCCAACTTGGCCCTTTGCCCAATATGGCTCTGAGAAAACCAGTGAAATTCCCTAAGCCTTGGCCTTCACATCTGAGAAAGACAATAATATCATCTTCCTCGTGGAATCTGTATTAGATGAAAAATGCTTGTACAGGGGGGTGACACACCAGTATATAATGAACCAAAAACAGTAGTTGCTTTTACAAAGGACAAGGGAACAAATAATACAGGAGGTTTTGTGTGTCCAATGAGAGAATTCAAACCCAGGCTCTGGGGCGGGACAGTGGCCAGGAACAGGAAGTATCTGCACTGATGTTTGAAGGTTTCCTAGGAGTTAGTCTGTGTAAACGCAGAGTCAATACAAGGGGCAGGGGGTGGGGGGGATATGAAATCTATTCAGCTTGGCTGAAATGTTAACTATATGTATTTGCTGGATGAGTGAAGAGAGATAAGCTGATGCTTGACCATGTAAAACATTGGAAGCCAAATTAAGAAGGTTGGACTCTGCTCCAGGGTTAATGAGGAGTTGTAGGCATATAAAGTGGAAAATTTACATAATCAGGTTTACTCTCAGGGAAGAATGTGATATAAAGCGCCAAAGCACAGGCAACATATAAAGTCTGGGACCACAAATGCCGTACCCCGTCCTCTCTGACTCTGTGGGTGCCCTGGGACCCACCCTGCAGACATGAGGGCAGGAAGCACTGCACACAGATCTCCCTGACAGAAAGATGATTTGCCACAGTCAGAAACATTCCCGTGTTGGACTCTGATGTGACATTGCAGACTGGACATTTTTAGAGTTCAACAGCTTAAAATTCCAAAGATTCCAACGTTTGTTTTTATCATAAGTAGTCCTAGCAGACCATATACATCCTGTTGGAATCATTCTGCTCATGAGGGCATCTTACTAGCACACACTAGTTACATGTGTGTCAGTTGGGAGAGGGGTCATTACCATTTTCTTTTCTTTTCTTTTTTTCTTTTCTTTTTTTTTTTTGTAGTTTTTGGCAAGGGCTGGGTTTGAACCTGCCACCTCCGGTATATGGGGCCAGTGGCCTACTCCTTTGATTCACAGGCGCTGCCTGGGTCATTACCATTTTTAAAAGACATTTTCCCAAGCCACTTTGTTCCTTTGGAGAATGGGTGCAGGCTTACTGTTAACTTTCTACTTTTCAAATAAAAGTAGGCACCATACATTTGCAAAAGCTAAGTCTTCACAAGACTCCTTACATCTCAGAGGTCATGAAGGAATAGTAGATGGTTGGATGGATTCATATTTGGAATATTTACAGGGTTATTAATGGGGGAACAAGGAGACACATAGTTTAAAAATATTTGTAAAAGTGCATTTAGAATGGTGGACTAGAAACTATAAGTGAAAAAGGAAGAAAGTGGCAAAAAGTAGCAGCTTAATAGATAAGGGGAGTAGCTGAGGCTGATGTGTTCGAGGCCTTTCTGAGATTGGAGAAGAGGAACATTAAATAACAAGAATGTGATAACAAGACCAGAGGACAGTGCTGCCATCTGTCTGCAGACAGTTTGCTCTCCTGATTTACTCCCAGTGGTGTATTCTGGCCGCACATCAATTTAGTTTCTTCCCTGATAAACTGGGGCTAGGCCTGGTGACTGTCACCTGTACTCCCAGTGCTTTGGGAAGCCAAAAGTTCAAGACCAGCCTGGGTAATGTAACCAGTCCTTGTCCCTACAGGAATACAGAAAAAAAAAAAAAAAAAAAATCCAGACTGTAGTTCCAGCTGCTCAGGAGGCTCAGGTGGGAGAATCAGGACCCTGGAGCCTGGAAGGTCCAGGCTGTAGTGAGCTATGACCCTGCCGCTGCACTCCAGCCTTCACCCTGGGCTGAGCAGGAGCCCCTTTCCAGAAAAAAAAAAAAAAAAAAAAAAAAAAGAGTGGTAATAACTAATCTAACTGACTCCATTTATATTTATAAATGTATAACATTCAAATGAGGTAATATATGTAAAAAAGGCATAAAAATAAAAAGAACAAACATTGAAGATTGAACAATGCTACAAAAGCGATTGTCACCTCAGGTTCCTGAAGGATTTTTCTTTATAATCTTATATATTTTGCACATTGTGCACAATGGACATGTATTACCTTGATAGTTGAAAACATAAATGCTTTCTTTTTAAATCTTGAGACTTTTGAAACAATATGAAGTGGCTTAATACACAATTTCATCTTCTTAGATGATCTACCTTTGCCGGAATGCAAAGGATGTGGCTGTTTCTTTTTATTATTTTTTTCTAATGGCAAGAGGACACCCAAATCCTGGATCCTTTCAAGAGTTTGTGGAGAGATTCATGGAGGGACAAGGTAAGAGCAACCTTTTATCTCAGATTTCTTTTCAAGGTAAGTGATACAAGATAAGTCATCTCTGAGCAAAATTTTCATTTATTCTGGTTATCTAATCCTGATTTGTCATCAAAAGACAGAAGTCCTAAATGCTCTCAGCACAAGGTTTTCAGATGTAGATGGAAAATTGCATAACTTAGATGTTCCAGTGCGATACCTAAAAATAAAAATATGGGAGTATGGTGGAGTTTGAAATAGCAGTTTTCCTCTTCAAGACTCAGTGTCCAATTCTCTGCCTTGTCTATTTTTACTGGAAAAGCGTTTTTGCAAGATGTCGTTACAACCCTATTAAACAAGGAATGGGGGAGAGAATAGAGAACACAAAATGTCTGTTTGTTTCCCCCAAAATGCCATATGCAGCCAGCATTCACAAAGAAGTTTGAGTACATATAAAATCCTTGCTCTTTCTACCCAGGGATTTCAACCAGTTCTGTCAGAAACATTTTAAGAATTGCTTGAACAGATATTCCGGGAAGTTTTGATGCTTTAGCAACTGGGTGTTCAGATTTGAGGAATAGGGTGCAGGAAGCTGCAGCATTCCCTAAAGAAGGGTCTTCTCACCGGTAGTAGTGAATGCAAGGAAACATAACAATGCCGCTTTCATATGCACAGAAGGTAACATTGACTCAATAAAAGTAAGGTATATGTGTTTGCTGCTACATTTCAGGAAAAATTATGCCGAAGAGTCATGCATAAAACACATGCCTCACATTGTCAAGCCTCCCAGTGTAGGGCTGAGAAAAATAATATTGCATCTCTACAAAAATGATAAATAAGATCACTATAAATATCAGGGGAAGAGTTTTCTTAGGAGAATTGCCCACAGGGGTCAAAGAATCAAGGAAGTATCCAGTGGCAGAGCAGAGCCCTTTGGCTCACCTGTCATTGTATTTTGTCAGCTTTTAATTGGATGAAATATTTTTGTGTGGGTGACAGAAGAGAAAGAAATAAAAGGGAAGAAAGAACATTTGCTCATATCATATTATCTCCAAAATGTTCAAATTGTCTGGAGTCAGAATGACACCAAGGTCCCTAAGAAAACACCCTTGCCATCTGCAGCATGAAAAGCACTCATGGAGTTACGGGCCTCAGCTGCCACATTAGTCTTTACATGGAACATTTGAGAGCTAGACTTAGCTCTTCTGGCTGTAAGACCATTGATAGTTTCATTCACTCAATTCCATTCAGTAAAAACCTGATTTTGCACATGTGTGTGCACAGTACCACACACACCAGTTTAAAAAGTGTTCTCAGGAGCTCTGAGTCAAAATGATGAGAAGAGGACATTCCTTACTTTTCTTTGTCCAAAACCATATCATAATGATACACTTTGACATTGTGTTTCTGTACGTGCTTTAACAAACACACTTTGCTTTTCTTGCTGCAGAGAACTTTGCTTATGACCTGCAGCTGATCCATTAGTTCTCATTTCATGATCGTTCATTTTCATTTGTTTGTTATTGTTGTTGTTGTTTTAAAACCTGTTTTCAAGCTGTATAAAGATGATATAATGCCTTTACGTTGTTTTTCTCTCTAATTTTAGTTCCCTATGGCTCCTGGTATAAACATGCAAAGTCTTGGTGGGAAAAGAGAGTGAATCCACGTGTGTTATTTCTTTTATACGAAGACATGAAAAAGGTAAGAGGCTAGAGACACATGGGCAGTTGGTAGTTTCTAAGATGTAAGTGTCTGACAATGCTCTGGATACAGAAATCTTCCTTTAAATAAAGGATGAAAACTACCTCCAAAAGACTGCAATAATCTCATTACTTTAGCATAGATTTGACACCAGCAAATACATTTTTTCTTTTAAAAAAATTTAAACACAGTCTTAAAAAATTCCCAAAATACAAATTTGAAAGAAGTTTCGTTAATGAAATAACAACACACACACACCCTGAGCACGTGCAAGGAATTACCAATAAATCAACTAGTCTTCAAATCTACACATGTCAGAATTATCAGATAGGAATTATAAAATAATTATGTTTAATATGTCTAAAGAAATAAAAGATGAAAATTTAACAATTTCAAATAAACAGTCAGCTACTAAAATTGATGAGGCAAATCTGAAAAAAAAAATAGCCAAATAGAATTTCTAAAAATATAAAAAATTTTAAACATAGAACATTAAGAATAGGTTACATAATGAAGTAGACAGGGTTAAATGATGAATCAGCAAAGTGAAAGAGCTGAGTAAATTCTGCAGAAAAGTAGCATATTGAGATAAATAAAATACTTGGTAAAGAGTAACATGTATGCAGGACAGAGTGGTAAGGTCTTATATCCACTCCAACTTCCAGGAGAGAGTAAAGACAGTGCAGAAATGGTAGCTTGCAAAGTGTGATGGGATTAAAATTTCCTCATCACCTAGCTTTATTAGTTAGCTTTATTAGTAATCAGAGGGATTCAAAATAAAAATCTCCATTGGGATGCTCATTTCACACTCACCAGATTCATAATAAGCATTTGCAAACATCAGTTCATTTAGTTCTTCTAATAATCTTTGAAGTATCTTTTATATCCATTTTAAAAGGCTGGACCTGGGGTCTCACACCTGTAATCTCAGCACTTTGGGAGGCTAAGATGGGAGGATTGCTTGAGGCTAGAAGTTTGAGACCAGCCTGGATAACACAGAAAGGCACTGTCTCTATAAAAAGTTTTTAATAATTAGCTAAGCATAGTGGCATGCACTTGTAGTCCTAGCTACTCCAGAAATCGAGGCAGAAGGATTTCTTGGGTCCAAGAGTTCAAGACTACAGTGAGCTACGATTGTGCCATTCCACTCCACTCCAGCCGTGGTGACAGAGCAAGACCATACCTGGGGAAAAAAACACACTTTCAGTGGAGGGAAGGTTTTTGGTTTTTTTGTCTTTCATTTTTTATCCAAATAGCTATTTATTCAATTAAGATAGCTATTTGTTATGTAAATAAATACATAACAATTTGATTCTCAAAGCTTATTTTTCTCCCTAGGATATCAGAAAGGAGGTGATGAAATTGTTTCAGTTCCTAGAGAGGAAGCCATCAGAGGAGCTTGTAAACAAAATTATACAACATACCTCATTCCAGGAGATGAAGAACAACAAATACACCAACTACACGATTCTGCCCTCGGAGGTGATGAACCATCAGGTGTCACCCTTCATGAGAAAGGGTAAGAAAGTCTGTGGTGTGTGTCCTGTTACAGGAAGGCACAAGTTGACATTGTTGTGGGGCAAAAATCCAGTGAGACCCATCCATGCCTGTGGACCACTCATGTCTCTTCAGTCTCTCTGACGCGTCATTACCCTCTCTAGTGAGTTCCCAATTGTGCAGGATACACTGCTACTAAATTGTGAGTCTTTGTTGACTGGCAGACACCCTCACCCCCACACCAAAGGTAACATCATACTCTGTAAACCGTTGTGACAAAGCCTATGTGCCTTCTGTCTTCTTGAATTTTTAAGTTCTAACCAGAAACTTGAGAGAAAGGTTCTATCTTGAGATGAGGAAACAAGCTTAACAATTAGTCAGCATTTCCTTGAACAAGAGGTAGACAACTTTTTAAGATAAAGTGGCAAAGGTAGGAATTCAAATACACCTTTGTTAAAAAATTATCAAAACAAATAGGAGGTGAAATTCTTTTTGGAAGAAGGCATGGCCTGAGGAGACATGGAGTATAGTCAGTTTACAAATCTAAAGGAGTATAGCAGAATACTGGGATATCTGCTGTACTGATATGTGAGGCAGGGAAAACAGAATAGAAAAAAATCTTGTTTCTCCAAACATATTGTCAGTGAAAGGGCAAGGCAATTTGTAAAATAACAGGATAGCAAACATGCCACTGGGTAAAAACAAAGAGCCCCTGAGAAGAGTCAAGTGTTAGGTTATAATTTTATTATCTACCTTCAGGCTTTCCATATTCTTTTCCAAAATGTCTATATATATAATTAAGGTAAAACAAAAGACTTAAAATAATCATTAGGCTTGCAAGGAGAGGTTTACTGCTAAACCCTCAAGCCCTATCTGATTTTCAGGGTACATATTTTCTATCTTTTGCTTTGGGGGTTGTTTTAATGAGAATATTTAAGGGTCCTTGAGCCTGGGGGCAAATGAACTCCTGACTAGTTTAAAAAGGAGGGTGATATTCTTCTACAACAGGAGTGTTGGGTGTGTGATGGAGAGCAAAAAGGCAGTACCTGCTAGGTCTTTAACAGCTGAGGTGGAAACACTCTCCACCTGGTGTTGGCAGAAATGGATGGGTGGCAGTGTGTGCAAAGGACACCTGCGGGCACCGGTGCTCACACCTGTAATCCCGGCACTCTGAGATCTCTGATCTGAGGCAGGAGGATCTCTTGAGCTCAGGAACTTGAGACCAGCCTGAGTAAGTGCAAGATCCGATCTCTGCTAATAATAGAAAAACAAAGCCAGGTGGGTGGTGGGTGACTATAGTCCTAGCTACTCAGGAGGCTGAGGCAGGATGATCACTTGAACCCCAGACTTTGAGGTTCTGTGAGCTACGACGCCACAGCCCTCTACCCAGGGCAACAAAGTGAGATTGTGTCTCAAAAAATAAAAAATAAAAAAAAGCCTGAATATAAATAATGAATTAGATGTTGTGGTTCAGGAAATAACTTCACATTTATGAGTTGAATACCTGGTGTTGCCATTAACCAGGTTATGAAAAAATACATAGAGAAAACACAGTTTTGTATGGAAGAAAATTATTATCTGTTTTTTTGTTTTGTTTTGTTTTTTTCTGAAACAGAGTATCACTTTGTCACCCTCAATAGAGTGCTGTGGTGTCATAGCTTACATCAACCTCAAACTCTTAGGCTCAAGCCATTCTCTTGCCTCAGCCTCCTGAGTAGCTAGCACTACAGGCACCGCCACAACGCCCAGATATTTTTAGAGATGGGGTCTTGCAGTTGCTCAGGCTGGTCTCCAACCTGTGAGCTTAAGCAATCCACCTTCCTTGGCCTCCCAGAGTGCTAGGATTGCAGGCATGCACCATCTTGCCTGGCCTAGAAAATTAGTTTTTTAACTAATTGAATTTATAACACTTGGAAAGCATACAGGTGGCAATGTCACTTAGCCAGTTGGATATGGACCGTAAGACTGGATTTGAGTGTTATCAACTTAAAGTGATTTTTAATATTTCAGGAGTAGGAAAACATAGGCTTATGTGGAAACTCCAACATTTCAGGGGTAAATTCCAGAAGAAAAATTGAGTGAGGTAACATAAGAGGAAAGAATCAGAATTTTTTTTTATTTGACAAATCAGGATAAATCCACTTTCGTAAGCTCAGGTATATTATTTACAGTATACCTTGTCTTCTAAAAAAATAATTGCAAGAGTAATATTTAACTAAGTGTTAATGAAAGTGATGAATGTCAGAAAAACCTCAGGATTCTGTTTTAGAGCCTTATTATTTATTGTCATTCCTCTTTTGTTACAGGGGTCATAGGAGACTGGAAGAATCACTTCACAGTAGCGCTGAATGAAAAGTTTGACAAACACTACGAACAGCAAATGAAGAAATGCACACTGAAGTTTCCAACTGAGATCTAAGCAGGGCTTTCTTTGCTCAACATATCTGGATTAAAGATGTCTTTTTATCATTCTTTACTTTTAAAATTTTAGATTGGTGGAGAAGGAACATGTGAAGGATCATAGGTCAGGTTCACACGTTTGCTGAGTTCATAAGGGGAAATGAGGTTCTCTCCTCCGTGTAATCATCTTTTAATATTGTTTATTTTCTTTTGCTTCCTCTTCTTTTCTATTTTTTACAAGTGTTATACAAAGCTGTATCTATGGAAATAATGCAGTAACACAGTTGATTCAGCACTTTAGAGTTTCACTAAAAAGCATTCCAAACCATGTTTTAATTACTCTTTAGTAATTACTAAAGTAACTACTCATGAGTAACTACTCATTTAGTAGTGAATGAATGTAGGTATATGTATACATGTATGTTAATAGTCTTACATGAACCTCAAAGACCATGAAGGGAAGAATCAAGGAATACACACACGTAAATCCAGGGGCAAAACCATAGCTATGATTCCCTTCCTGATTTTCTTTGACTTTATACAAATACAAAATGACATTTACTGTAATTAGTAAACTTTTTTTTTCCCTTTAGCCATATCCCGGCCCCACCACTTGACTGGAGGTGGGGTAAGGGCTCCCCAGGCACGGCCACACCCACAGCGCCCACGGTGCTGTCCTTCCCCACCTGCTGGAGGGACCCATGCTCAAAGAGGAGATGTCACCATTTGGCTCCTAACTGTCCTGAACCTACTGGTGGGGAGTGCGCTTATGCTCAGGGTGTTGGGGGAGGGGCAGCTGCACATACTCCACACTGTCTCCTCGCTCCAAAAGCTAGTGGCAGATGTGGGTGGCTGAGTTCTCTGAGCAGTTCTGGAAGAAGGTCAGGCCAGCCTGAGTCATGGCTTCCTGCGGTTCAACATGGGAGGTTTGCTGGACCAGCAGGGCGAGGTGCAGGTGTCATTGGGAGGTCCACTGGCCCACAGGACGCTGGAGCATACTTGAGCAGGGAGGAGGGAGAGGTGAGACAGGTGTCCTGTCACTCGGCAAGTGAACCTGTTGCCTGGATGTTCACCAGCCAGTGGCTCTACAGGTGTCTGTCTAAGCTGATCAGCAGCAGTGTCCTATGGAGCCCCCTCTGCCTCATGAGGACCCAGCCCCAGTTGGGGTCTCCTCATTGCCACAGGACACAGGCACCAGCTCTTGCTCATACCATGGGGAAGGCCACGGGCAGGAACACAGGAGATGCAAGTGGCACCATAACCAGGTATGGGTAGGGGCCATAGTACTGGGTGGACGCTGCTTGTGGTGGTGCCCACAAGTCCCCTGCCCATTGGAGCGCGGCCTCCAGCCCGTGTGGCTGGCAGCAGGAAGCTCTGCTCCCACTCCGCCCCGTTGAGCAGCCTGAAGCTGCTGCAGAACTAGTTTTTCTGTTCAGTGGCTGTTGGATTTGGCCGACTCTGAGTCAACCTGTCTGTGGGACCTATCTCCTCTCAGCAATGCTCAGTGTGGGTCGGCAACCAGGGAGGGAGTGGCGGGCATCTCGGCCTCTCAGGACTCACACAGGCCCCATCTCGGCCTCTCAGGGCTCACACAGGCAGCATCTCGGCCTCTCAGGGCTCACGCGGGCCCCATCTCGGCCTCTCAGGGCTCACGCGGGCTCCATCTCGGCCTCTCAGGGCTCACGCGGGCGGCCTCTCGGCCTCTCAGGGCTCACGCGGGCGGCCTCTCGGCCTCTCAGGGCTCACGCGGGCCCCATCTCGGCCTCTCAGGGCTCACGCGGGCCCCATCTCGGCCTCTCAGGGCTCACGCGGGCCCCATCTCGGCCTCTCAGGGCTTACGCGGGCCCCATCTC
>CAUYPK010006492.1:0-27295 GCA_963574355.1 Loris lydekkerianus
TTTATTTACAAGACTTTACTGCCTTAAATGGGGTTTTCACTTAATTAAATGTGCCATTAAATATTGTGGGTTAAATAGTTCAGTGGAATACAGTTCAGTTCAGCCGCCTACCTCTTCAGCTCAGCTGCGACTTGTGGACTGAGGTGAAGCAGCACCCCCTCAAGCAGACGGCAGAAGACGACTGGAGACTACGTGCATTTGATTAGGTGCGCGCGCACGGAATCAAATAACCTGTATCACCCGAGTATAAGCCGAGTTCGGGTTTTTCAGCACAAATTTTGTGCCGAAAAAACTCGGCTTATACTCAAGTATATACGGTAGAAAAGAAATAAGTCAGCATCTTTAATCCCCCAACATTACACATCATCTAGTCGGTAGACTCAGTAAAGTTCAAGCAATCAATATGGTTGGCATCAGCAGAGATAGGTTACAGGAGGTGGCTTTATTTATCGAAATTATTTTTTATATTCCAACATACCAAAAGGTAGGTAGACTGTAAGAAGGAGTGAAAGAATTTGTGTTATAGTGAGATGAGTTGATCATTGGTCAAGGAGCTACCTTAGAGACTCAGTAGACTTGGGAAGAAATAGAGGCTCTCACATTACTTCCATATTTGTCTTTTAGAGGGTTTAATATTCTAAATGTACACCTATGCTGGGGGAAAATTGGGCTGCCTGGTATATCATCAATCCAGGAAGATGGAAATATCAGGGAAAACTTATGTTTCATGATGTTGTTGCTTTTAGTTTTAGAATAAAAAAAAAAGAACAAAGAAAAAAGGGACAAGATTTATTTTTTGCCCTTGCTCTTTGCAAAATCATTTAGAATATAGTAAAGGAAAGATAATTACATAAAATATTAGATTCCTTATATTTATGGGTTTAAAAACTAAAGGAAGGATTTACAAACTAGAGGGTCTTATAATATTTTTCATTTATATATTATTTCTAAAGAGGTAGCAGTTATGGAATGAAAAAAAGATGAAATCTGAGAAAGTAAGGAAGTAATGATGTGGTTAAAACCTTGTTGTTTGAGCAATATATAATCACAGTGTGAAAATATTCAAGTAAGAGGATTCAGCATAGCTAGTCATAAATAAAAAATCAAAAGGAGCTCTTTAGTTTCTTTTTACAATTAAAAAATTTCCAGATGGTATATGTGTTTTAATTTTCATCTAGAAAAAGACACCTATTGCAATTGATCAAGAAATTATGCTAGTCTAATTTTTAAAATTTTATTTCATCACACATTACTAAATTAAAAAGATACATAGATGAGTACTACATATATTTCTAGACCAAAAATTGTGATATAGTAGGAGGAATAGTAATGGAAAATTTCCTGCTTTTTATCAGACTCTAGAAGTGCTCTTGAATGGAGTTTGAAGGAGTTAACAAGGAGAAAATGATGGCAATTTATGTCAGATACAAAGGCTATGGTATAGCTGGGGAGCTCCAGTCTCATAGGGACAGAAGTCCTTAAGGTTTAAGAATCTTCTCTTTCTCTTCCCCAAACAACCTAGAGATCATTGTTTGTAGGTCATCCATTGAGAAGGTTGTCTGTGAACTGTGAGAAGTGGAGAGTTCCCTAGCAGATGTTAATGCCACACCCTATGACTGCATTTCTTCTCAGTGAAAAGATAGTCTATTTCCCTTGAATTTTAACTTGTCTTGTGAATTGTTTTGGCCGATATGATGTAGCAGGAATGCCAGCATGCCATTTCTAAGCCTAGGTCTAAGAAGGCATTGTACATTTCTGTTTGTTTTCTTGCTGAGAACACTGCCATGAGAATGTTATTGGTCTAGCTTGCTGGATGGTGAAAGACACCGTGTCACCAGCCTCAGACATGTGAAAGAGCACAGGCAATATCAGCAGAGCCACATAGTTGGTGACTCCAATAAGTGAACAATAAATGCTCAACGTAAGTCACTGATGTTTTGTGATTGGTTGTTATGCAGCATTATTGTGGCAACAGATAACTAATACAGGGGATTAGTTTCCAGATTGACTAAAGGTATAAAGTTATGATTAGGTCTTCATGGAACTCTCAATGCTTTGTTAAAATAAATAAGAAATCCTTAAAATGACATTCTAGCTTAGCCCAAGCACATACCGTAAGACATTTATCTACTGAGGTGACTTGATATGGGGCAAAGGTTTCAGCCCTCTGCCTGTAGAAGCATATGTAAATACATTTGTGATCTTCCCAACCTGACAGATGACAGAAAAGCATCTAGAAATCATCAAGTTAATGCTCATATAGGACCTCCTTGTGTGCGGTGTGAGCATTCTCAAACCCCAGCAGAGAGCTTGCTCCTGTTGGAGAACAGAAGTAGCATAATAATGGCCATTAACATACCTATATTTTCCAGCAGATAGAAAGAACAACATCGCTTATAGTGTATATTCTGGGTATTTAAACAGATAGTCTTTTTCTGCTTTGCCAGACCCATTTCTAGTGTATATGGAATAAATCATCTAGCTGTCCTTTAAAGACCTATTTCATTGTCTTCTGGTTTTATTTTACTTCCATTTCTTCATCTTACTAGAGAAAACAGTGGAATTTTGTGGAAGCCCTAGGGGTTTTTGAATCTCACAGGGACAGGCTTTTACCTGTGAAGAGAAGGGATTTTTGATTGAAAATAGAGGCTACTTACGATTCATTCAGAGGAATTTTTCTCCCCATCATCTTATTTGCCTAGTTATTTGATCTTACGGGGCTCTTCGGAGCCCACTGTGAGATGACTTTGCTGTACATTGGATCTGTTTCAAATATTTTTCAAGGACAAACATCCCCCCTACAGGTTTCTTCAGCTGCAATGATTGTCTTATCTGGGGACTGTATTCTGATTAATTCAACTTTAGCTTTCTTACTGCTTCAGTGGATTCCAAATTTTTCATGGTTAAAATAAATTCTCCTGGGAGGTTTCATAAAAGAAGTTGGTAAGAAGACTTCGGATTTATTCTGCTGAGAAACCCTTAGAATGTGACAGGGAGCTGAGGTGCACAGAGAACAAGGAATGCCAAAGTCTTCTTGAAGAATTCTCGCAGGTCAGGCACAATTCTGAAATGTTGCAAAAATTTCAGCAATCATTGCTTAGCTGGAGACTCCCATCTGCGAAGGCTATTCATTCAATTAAGCAGAGCAGTCGAAAGAGTGCAATAAGGGATGGAGCCAGCAGAGGGCGGGAGAACCACACCCATATGCCACAATGTCTCTAGCGATTGCTGGGACCAGTTGCTCACTCTGTAGGCCAACGGGATCCGAAGAAGCAAGGTGAGATTTTTTTGTTTGTTGTAAGCTTTTTGCTTTCACTAAGTCCCTTCTTCTGACGGAATGGATAACAGAGTCTGTCTGCCTGGATTTGAATCCTGGCTGTGCCATATGCTAGCTTTATTGTCTTTTGGGGCCTCTGTCTAACTTATCTGAAAAATGGAAAAGAACAGTTATAGTGAGGATGCAATAAAGATGTTCTGAGAATGATGACGTTAACTTCTGTAACGCATTTAAGATAGCCCCTGGCACTTATGATAAATATCATCTGATAAATATTATCAAATAGTGTTACAGCTGATCCTTTTGCCTTCTACCTTCCACCCTCCCAAGTCTGAATGCAAGAATGAATTAATGTGGGAATGCTTATACAGGCTGACTCCTCCCCATTCTTCAAAACTTATCTTAAGGAACACATCCCCACTTCTGTGGCATTTTTGCTAAAAAAAAAACTGACAAAACATTAGACAAGCCCCGATTGAAGGACATTCTACTAAACAACTGGACTTTAAAATGACAAGATCAGGGGCCGGGCATCCTGGCTTACACCCGTAATCCCAGCACTCAAGAAGGCTGAGGCCAAGGTGAGTGGATTGCCTGAGCTCACTGGTTGGAGACCAGCCTGAGCAAGAGCAAGACCTCATCTCTAAAAATAGCTGGCATTGTGGGGGGTAGCTGTAGTCCCAGCTACTCCAGAGGCTGAGGCAAGAGAATTGCTTGAACCCAAGGATTTGAGGTTGCTGTGAGCTATGATGCCACAGCACTCCACCAAGGGTGATAAAAGTAAGACTCTGCCTCAAAAAAAAAAAAAAAAAAAAAAAAAAAAGACAAGATCATGAAAGACAAAGAAAGACTGTGGAACTGTTCCAGATTACAGCAGACTATAGATGTGGGACAAATGATTGCCTCATATGAGCTGGGGTTTTTTTCTGCTGTAAAGTGCACATTGAGACAATGGGTGAAATTTAAATTATGTTTGTAGAAGACAGTAGTATTATATCAGTGTGAATTTCCTGATTTTGTTATTTGCAGGCTATAGAAAAGAATGTCCTTGCTTTTAGGAAACACATACTGTATTTAAGAGTAAAGGGACATCTTTGTCTTGGCAAGGTACCCTCAGATGCTTTTTATTTTTTAGAAGAAATATATATTTGTGAGTTTGTGTGTGTGTGTCTGTGTGTGAGTGTATTTGATACAACAGCTTTTAGTATATCTAGATAAAAGGTCTATGAGAATTTTTATAGTGTTCTTGCAACTTTTTTTGTAAGCCTAAAATTATATTGAAGTACTAAGTTAGAAAAATGAAAACCATAAATAAAATATATGATCCCTCTTCTCCATTACCTCCTTCTTTAACAAGATTTTCCTGATGTTTCTCTGTCTCTTAGATGGATTAGGAACTCCTACCCTGTGTGCCGTTAGCTTACAGCTTCTCTCTGTCAGGAAACTGGTTACATAGCATGGTGGACCATCTGTTTATGTCATTAAGTATAAGCCCAGGCAAAGAAGGCCGGGATCCTATCTCATTGTTCACTTCACTATCACCTGAGCCTAGCTAATACCTGCCACAAAGAAGAAACAAATTAAGGATTCGCTGAGAGAATAAGGTAGTAGAACTCTGCCTTATACCTAAGGTTCAATTTTCCAGGGGCCTATTGTGAATTTCGAACTTGCTTTCTAGGTTTTGTAGCAGGGATGTAGCACAGGTTTGGGCCTCAGCGTATTTAGTCTGAAAGCTGAGTTCTGTCATAGCACGCCTAAGGGACAGTCTCTTCTGTTTATTTACTCCACAGTGCTATGATTCTCCAGCTTGGAGACATTGTGAGGACAGAAGTTGAGCTCTTTGAAAAAAAAAAAGGAAAATATAAGTAGACTCCCCTGCATATATAGGCTTTTAATTTAAGGGAATTCCACTGTATGTCTCAGTGTTGAGTGTATCTAGCATTAAAAGAAACCAGATTTTGTTTCTGTGTAGCCCCAGAATGCAAACCATGGTTTTATCTGGTGTGCAACTGAAGAAATGGAACCTGAACCAAAGTTGGAGGCAGAACAGGCTGTAAGGGCATTAGTGAGAAACCGTGGGTGTGTTTTCTAATTGTTCATTTTTTCAAAGCAATTTTGGGAATCTTTCTGGCATGGCCATGAGAGCTGTAGTCCTATGAGGGTCTGATAATTAAGTTTGCAAACTCATCCTAGAAAAAGTTCTTTGAAGGGTAGACTTGGTGCTGGTGCCAGGGCATAGCTTCCCATGGGAAGTACTTTGAAGATGACCTTAGTGATATTTAGCAATAGGTATATAGTGGCATATTGTTTAATTTCCATGTGTTGGTATAGGTTCCAATGTTCCTCTTGTTATTGATTTCTAATTTTATGTCATTGTGGTCAGGGAAAATACTTGTTATGATCTTAACTTTTTTAGTTTTTTAAGACTTGTTTGTGGCCTAATATATAGTCTACACTTGAGAATGAGCCATGAGCTGAGGAGAAAAGCATGTGGTCTGTAACTATTGGATGACATGTTCTGTCGATATCTGTCATGTCCATTAGTCCATTAGGTTTCTATCTATAATCTCTCTATTCACTACACTGCTTGGAGTTGTGGGAAGGCCATGCTGATGTCTTTCTGGGTCACATGTACCCCAAGTCTACTGGTTCTAAGTCAGCACAGCCATAGGAATTGGCTGAGGCCTGTACCTTTTGTGGCCTCACTGCCTTATTAATTAATTTCAGGCCCCAGGCCACTTTTCAGCCCTTTGTGGGGATTGATGGAACTTGGCTTTCAGGGTAGAGGATTTATTTTCCTCTTGCCAGGCTGCTCTAAATGCTCCTTCTGTGGGCACTGGCAGTATTCTGCCCTGTGGTGTGTTTCCTTGTGACAGGGTGGTCCTGAGTTCCAATGCAATGCAATGTCCCACAATCACCTTTCTCTCCTTCAATGAGCACACAAATTCCCTCTCCATTAGATGTGCTGGCATAGCATTTCTGGGGAATGGGCAGAGAGGGGCACAGGTAATGCAAGACTCTTTCTCCCTCTTCTACGCCTCTTTCCTTCATACATTGTTAAATCAGGTGCTGTGGTTACTGCCCTGAGTTTTGGTTCTTCTGATAATGCTTCCTTGGTGTTTATATGGAGGGTAGATTGCTGGAGGTTTCTATTTGGTCATCTGGCTCTACCAAAAAAATAGAAAATCAATATTATTTTTATCTTTGCTAGAAGCCATAAAAGTTTATCTAGAAAAATTTCAAATATGTGAACCTGATTTTAGGAAAAAAATTTACTTAGAAATGTAAAACCAAGGCAGGTCTTCTGATCTTTATTTATGACCTTTATTTATGACCTGGGACTAAAATGTTCATTGGTTTTAGTTCAGAAGGAAATTTCTGTGAATAAAAACCGGTAGTGGGAACTATGGCCAGCATGAATAAAAGTGTAACTCCCCACACCTCAAGGAGAACTCTTGCATGGACCTCACCAATCAAAGATCCACTTGGAATAATGGGTTTGTTTAAAAGCTGCTGTAAAAGCCTCCTACCATCTACACTTCAGTGTGAATTGGTTTATTCAGGCATTTTGATCGCTTTTTCTCTAATACCTAAAAAGACAACATAGTTAATGGTCATTTGGTGAGAATCAGAGAAAGAGGAGGAAAGGGCAATTTTAGAGCTAGAAATATTTTGGAAAAGGTGCTGACCAGAGGGAAGGGCAACATTAGGAAAGCTGGAAACAGCCTCCTACTTCATGGAAGCTGGAAAACGAATGTAGAAGGAGGGGCAGAAGAAGTCAAGGCTATATTAAATAGAAAAGAATAATGTGGCCAAACCAGATGTTGACCACACAACAATGATGGCAGGAACTCTGCCTAGCTACCATCAAATAACACACCAGTTGTAGTTCTATAATTATCTGTCTTGAAGAACTGCCCGGTTTGTGTCTCTCGAAGAACGCACTCTGTCTTAATTGTCAGTGTCTTCCTTAGAGTATCTTTATGTTAGTGCTCCATAAAGACTTCCTTAATTGAACATCTATTGCTTCTGACACCTTTGTAATACCTACTGATACTTGTCCAGGACCTTACTACCGCAGGCTTGATTTCTCAGCACAGTTTACAAAATACTTGGGCAAAATTAACTTCCCCTAAACTTTACAAATGAAATGGACAAATTTTAGAATGAGTAATTCTGGTATATGAACCATCACTATTCAATGGTTTGTGTATCTAAGTGGCATTCAATCTCGTGTGGGCACTTCAATAATTTTATTACAAATGATGGCTATTTCTCTGAATCCTAAAGATCCCATAAGACAGAGGCAGCAGGCCAGAAAGCTTTTATTCTTGTCAAAATCAGTCTTGACTTTGGTATATCCAAATGGCTGCATGTCAAGGTCACATTCTTGCCCACTTAGGCAGATGTGTTTGGTCCACTTGGCAACCATTTTTGAAGTAGGAGCCTTTGCAGTGTAAATCCCAGAGTGTTTAAAATTAAGAAGAAAGAAGCTGGGACATGGATGGCAGGAGATCGTCATAGACAGGGAGCCTGACCATGCTGAGGGCATGCGGGAAGGCAGAGAAAAGAAAAAAAGCTAAATGAGTAATAAACTAGAGTAGGATACATTTTTTGGATAGATTTCCTAGTTGTTATCTGCTCCTAGATTTTCCATAACAAACTTTCAAAATAACTTCTTAGAAGAAAAAATTGGGGAGGGGGACGGGGGGGAGAATAAAAGTTTCAGTCACCAGTAAATTCATTTATGGATCAGGCCAGTCCACTTTTTTCAGGTCCGTGTCTTCTCTCCTTCGAGCAGCTGCTGCCATGCCTGGTTGCTCTGCTCCACTGCCTCACTCCAAACCTTCAAAATCATCCCGACTCTACCCCAGGGCAATTGTTATAAAATGCAAACAATATCATTGGACAGCCCTGCTTAGAGCTTTTGATGATTTTCTATTTTCTATGAAATAAATCTCAAACTTTATAGCATTAAGAACCTTCATTTTCTATTCTTCCAACTTTATCTCTTTTTTAATTTTTAGGTTCACATACAGTTTTTCTAATTTATCTTTCCAGCTCTTTATATATGCCTGTTAAACTGCTACTCCACCCTGTAGAAGTCAAGTGTTTCTTGTCTTCGGAAGCCCCCTCTTTATACTTCCACTTTCTCAATCCAAGTGAGTATATTCATTGATGTTGCCACTATATCTGGTATGCATATCTTTTTAGCTACATTAAAAAAATTGTGATTGTTTATTCTAGTTGTTTATGTGCTTATGTTACCTACTAGAGTTTTACCTTCAAGGTTAACACCTAATTTATTTTTTATTTTTTTGTAGATTTAAAACATGGCACATACAAATAATTACTTATAGGATGCATGAATGAATGAAGTAAGCTTTCACTCTTAAATCCCAGGATTTAGTTAATAGCTCAGTAAGTAAAACCAGGAATCAGCCCTTTTCCTAGCACTGGGCTAGTCTCCTGTGGGAGTTGAGAGGTGAAGGAAATACTGGTTGGAAAAAAAGGTTTGAGGTAACTAATGTAGGCAAGCGTTCATTTTTTTGTGTGGAAAATAAATTTAGAAAGATAAGCTGCTGGGATGGTAGTTCTTACTAAATAGGGGAGATATTCATGATATCATGAAAAGCATTGTTAGGTTGAGTAATATGAATGGGAAGTTAACCTTATTAGAGGTGGTTATGCACTGGTTAATGGCTAGGAATGAAATGTATTGAAATAGCAGGATTAGGCTAACATGAATTGATCGGCAATAAAATGGATGCTGTGGTCACCCAGCACTTGAAGCTGCAGGTATGGTGAGGAACAAGAGGCTCTGGGGCCCTGACATTCTGCCAAAGATCCTGAGAGAGGGAGGAGACACGGGTGGGGTCTGAGCAAGTTTGTGTAGAGAACCAAGACTGAGATTGCGTTTTTACTACACGAGGACTTCGCTTCCCTCAGTGTGGGGAAACCTTCCCACTCCATGCAGCAATGCCTCAGTGATGATGAGCAATAAATGTTCATGAATTTTCTATTTATCGGTGCTCTAGCAGCTGCTACAGTTAGAGGCTCACAGCTTGGTTCCTCAGCTGTACACAAGTTTCTGACCCAGTGTGTGACTCTTTTGAAAAAAATGTTTTATAATGAAAATTCTGAAATGTACAAAATGAAGATTGTACTCATTTATCCACAATCAGATTTTAACAAATATAAACATTTTAATAATCTTTTTCCTGACCTATTTGGAGCAAATTCTAAACTCATTTTGTACATCAATATATCAGTTTCATCTTTAACTGATAAGGCTATTAAAAAATAATATAACCACTAAGACATCACCCATCCAGGGTTGCCTATCCCCCATCCCCCTATCAGGCTGTATACACCATTGTCAGTTGTGCCCAAGCCATTGTCTTTCTGGGAGAAGAACCAGCCACTGCACCTGTTATCCTTGTGATTACAGAATCTTTCCTTTGCAAAGTACCATCTTATGAAGAATGATGTTTTCTGGCTGCTGACCTTGTCCAGCCTGTACCCAATATCTTAATTAGCAGAAAGATGCATTCAACCTGCAAACTAATCTAATACTATTTTGAACCATACTTCTTCCTGTCATGTCAAACACATCGTTTTAAAAAATGTTAGCTTGAGAGATTTTAGAGACTTTTAGGCAGTGTAAATATGCCAAGTGTTTATGGACATGGAATCATCGGCGTTAGGGGAATAAAGGAAGTTCATTCTCTTACTGGCTTTCTGACCTAACCTGAGATGCTGATGATTATGGTAGCAAGTTTTATGGTTGCTCTTTTTGCTCCTCTTTGCTGCCAGAAGTGGTTTAATCCACCTTTATAGAGCAGGATAAATTAATAGAATAGATACAGATAATTCTGGACTTCAAGTATTTATGATCTACTTGGCAAGGTAATGCACATATATGAAGATTTGATTCTCCATAAGGCATTGACGTTAACGATCCAGAGTTAAGGGTGTTCATGATGTAGCCTTTAACTAGAGTGGAAGGGCCTAAGAGTGGATAGTCTGAAGTCTTTTAGGAGGAAGTGAGATGTTACCTAGACTTTGACTGCTGGTCACAACTCAGGTAGGGAAGAAATAGTAAAGTGTTTGGGAGTGTCATAGGTAGCAGGAAGAAGGAGAAGCAAAGGGAAAGCACAGGGCAGGTGCAGGGCAGCCTGTGTAATCCAGCGTGGCAGTCACCTGTGGTCATCTGTATGTCACCTCAATAAGTAAAACCAGGAATCAGCCCTTTGCCTAGCACTGGGCTGGTCTCCTGTGGGAGTTGAGAGGTGAAGGAAATACTGGTTGGAAAAAAAGTTTTGAGGTAACTAATGTAGGCAAGCGTTCATTTTTTTGTGTGGAAAATAAATTTAGAAAGATAAGCTGCTGGGATGGTAGTTCTTACTAAATAGGGGAGATATTCACCTGCTTTAAGGTAAAGTGAGCTGGACAATTTCACAGATATCCTCAGTGCCCCGCCTCAAGTGTCTACTATGCTGTTGCTCTGATTTTAGCCTTAATGTTTTCTTTGATGCCAAGAAAGCTGCTCAGCACCACAGAGACAGTCTGTCAGTGTGGTGGAGTTAATGTCTGTGATGGCAATCTTCAACAAACAGAGGTGGAAGATAGTGGAAAATGTTCCAGAGTTATCACAGGGACAGTTCTGGGATGCTTTGTATGTAGTTTCTCAGAGAGCACTAACAGCACTCAGCCTCATTGCCCACAGTGACCACCAGCTCAACCATGTATCTTTGCCTTGGTTTGCCTCCTTCTCTATTTCATTTCTGTGGTCCATTCTCCTGCTGGATGAGAATTGTCTCCAAAATAAAATCCCTGCATCTAATACCTTAGGGAAGACTCTGCTTTTGGGAAAACCTAAACTAAGCCAAACAGATTGGTAGAAATGAGGAAATATTCCAGGGAAATAGTGATAGGTAAATGCAGAATTGGTTGATGAAGGCATTTTTTCTTGCTAGTTAAAAAAATTATTTCTACTTTCACCATTTGCTTCTGTTTGCCTTTTCCTTGCTGTTAATTAGAAAAGCAAAAATGAAAATAATACTTTCAGTTTATAATTTATATGGAACTGGGCATGGCCTATAGTTTATAATCCTTATGAATGCTGAGTTTAAGGGTTCTGTACCATTGTCTCTCTTTATTGCCTAACTGACAATCCAGACTTACTGTTTTTCAGACCAAAAATGTTGACATCCTCTCTCACTATTTTCCTTTTTTTTGCAACCCCTATCTTATCTGTCAGAAAATCCTGTGGGTCTACCTTTATATTAATAGTATATGTAGAATTTGGGCAGCCATTCTCAGCACCTTCACTACTACTGCACTGGCTCAAGCCACAGTTATCTTTCACCTGGATTGTTGTAAGAGTGTTTGGTCTGGTCTCACTATTTCTTCTTTTAACTCCCTACAATCTATTCCAGGGGAGAAAGGGGAAGTGGTAGCCTTGTCACGTCGGAAGGCCATATTCATTTAGCTGTAATCAAATAAGACCACACTCAAGAAGGGTCAATTAGCCCTTATGGTTTACTAACGTTCTAACTGTGCCAGTCCATCTGTGAGAATTATTTCATTGAAACTTGTTTTATTCTTTGGCATCTTAAATATGTTTATTTAAAAAAATAAAAATATAAAACAAACAAAAATGTGTTAATAAAAATTAAAGAGTTTGTTATGTAAAATTTGTATTCAGTCAAAAGGATGCACTTAAAGACCTTACAGGCCACACGTGGCCGTGAGGCTGCAGGTTCCCCTCCACTGGTCTATTCTAGATAAAACAGGCAGACAGCAATTCTGTTAAAGTATGTCAGGTCACGTCTATCCAATTCTCAGCACTCCCCTATCATTTTCCATTCTACTTTGAGTAAAAGCCAAAGTTCTTACAATGACCGAGTAAACACCAAAGTTTTTGCATGGTCTTTCATCTCTTTCCTCCTTTGACCTCTTTTCTTACTGCTTGTCCTCTTGATTATTTTATTCCAGACCATTGGCCACATTGCTACAACTCCAATAGACCAGCATGCTCCCAGCTAAGAGGCTTTCCACTTACATGGGCTTACAGTGGCGAGAGCAATCCCTCTCCAGCCACTCCGCTCACTCTCTCACTTCCTGGGGTATTTACTCACCTGTCATTTTTTTTTTTTTTTTCCAACTAGTCTTTCCAATCCTTCCCTGTCTTAAATTGCACCCCCTACTGGACATGTGCTTTTCTCTTCCCCTGCTTTATTTTTCTTTTACCATCTCTTAAGCATATGTTTTACTCATTTTCCTTCACCATCTCTTAAACATGTGTTTTACTCATTCACATCTTTTCCTTCCTTCCAGGAGGCAACCTTCACGAGTGCAGGTGTTTTTATTTTTGGTGGTGGTTGTGTGCTTTGGGTGGAGGGCGTGTACTTCTTTTCTGCCTAGAACAACATGTACATACTGTGATGGTTAATTTTACATGTGAACCTGATTGGGGTATGGGATATATGAACTTAGCTGCTAAAACACTGTTTCTAGGGGTGTCTCTGGAAGAGATTAGAATTTGAATTAATAGACTGAGTAATGAATATCACCCTTGTATATGTGGGTGGACATTGTCTTGTCTAATCTGTTGAGGGATTGAATGGTACAAAAAGGCAGGGGAAAAATAAATTGGGTTCTGTCTGAGTTAGGAAACCCGTTGTCTTCTGCTTTCAGATATCTTGGACATTAGTGCTGGGGTTTTTGGATACTTGCTGAATCACACCTGCGGCTTTCTGGTTCTCCAGGTTACACATGAGAGATTATTGAACCTCTTCACGTCCATAAGCTTTTGAGCCAATTCTTATAATGAATCTCTCTATCTCTATACATTTATATATATAAATTGTTGGTTCTCTTTTCCTGGAGAACCCCAATACACACAATTAAAATGGATGCCAAATGAGTTAAAAAAATATAATGTATGCCCAATAAATAGGTATAAATATGGATGTTCAATAAATAAATGCATACATAATAATGAAAGCATGAATATATAACCCTATTTAACCTCTCTGAGGCTTTTCTTTTCTAATTAAAAATAGGGTTTCAATACCTGACTCACAGGAACAAATCAGATAATTATTTAAAGATTTTAGGAGAGAAAAAACCCTAGGTAAATGGTTGGAATTACTATTTACCAGAAGTGGTGTTCTGATTTTTAGTTCAGAAATCAGGGTCTTAAAATTTATATCTTAAGCCATCAGAGGTTACTTTTAGAGGTTTTATAATTGATATTTGAGATGATAAAAAATAATATTTTTTACAATTTATTATTTCCAGAAAAGCATGCTAAACTCCCTTGGCATTTTTACTTGTGGCAAGTACAATATGGCATTTTCACACTAGCCCACAGCTCCCCAAGAACAGGTACCTCATTTTCTTGTGTGTTCCTAGTAACTACACCTGGCATATAATAGGTTCTCAATAAATATGCATATGAGAATGCATAAACAAAGATAATGTAAAGATTTTCCTACATATAAGATATCCCACGAGTGAGGCTCAGCTCTAACAAGACCTGGGGACTCTTTCTTCCAGTCCAACAGGAAGTCCAGGATGTCGGTCTCCTCCCTCCAGCACTTTGCCTCACCCCTCCCCGGTTTCCTCCAGCACCCTGCCTCACCCCTCCCCTGGTCTTTGTTTTGGGGTGTGCTCCTCCTTAGCAGCTTTTCAGGTGTGCTGCCTGCCGCCATCTGTTTTTAGCACATGACTGACCCAGCATCTGTTTTCTTACTGAGTTCAGTACTGGGAGAGGGAAGTAGGAAATTTATAATTTCCACTATATCCCAGGCTTACCTTTAGGGATGATTATGTAGTTATCCAGAGGGAAGAAGAGAATAAATTGGGTGGAGATATTTGAGTTGTTTGTATAAAAGTTTGAGTAAATTGATCAGGGATTGCAAATGGAAGAAATGGTTATGTATTACAGAAGCCTCCCGAGTTTGTAAGATCAGACAGCACCATCTCCTATAATATCAAAAAATGAAGTGCTCCTCCCATGGGGACTTTTCTAATTTTTAGAGAGTAACTGTTTTTCATTCATGAGTAACATGAAGTATAGGAATGCAGAAGTCTGTTAATTTCAGTGGTTATATTTGAGTTACTTTCTCTTGCCTCCTAAGATAGTATCCTATCAACATGAAAATATCTATAATAATGAATAGCTGCCAGTTCAGATATTTTGGACTTTTTGGGGGGCTACGTGGAGGGTGGTTGGAGGATAAGTAGGTGGGAGTGGCTTTTAAAGAAGCTCTATTACCAGTGAATTGTGAAAAGCATGTAACAACTTTGTTGCTTTACTTAATTTACACAAACTTGCAAATAAAATATAGTTCTAGGTAATCAGGGGAAAATATGACTATGAGACTTAGCATTGTACATTTTTAAGGACCCTGAGCTTTTCTAATTAGAGTTGTTGGCTTAATGAAAACATAGGTTTATTCACTAGCGTTAATAAGCTGATTGTTGTGACAGATAGACATCGACATATAATGGTAATAGAAGTCTTTATTCATGTTAATGGTAGTGGGAATGTGAACAAGTCAGCAGACAGCTCTTATCCATTCAGTTCAGAGATATAGGCTAGTAGAGGCTTTACCATGTATAGTTTTCCAAGAAGGCCCTGCCCCCCCCCCCTTTTCCTCTTTTAGACAGTGTGTAGCAGAAAAGGGCAGAGTTGAGCAATGCTAAAATTTTCATGTGCCAAATTTGGAATGCATACCTTCTCTTTATATTCCATTGCTTAGACTTTAGTTATATGATCATATCTAACTTCAAAGGGATCTAGATAATGTAGTTATTTAGCTTGGATTCCTTAGAAAATAGAATGTGAGGCAAGGGCAAATGCTTTATTTGAGAGCTATACGTCTAGAGCAGCAAGAGTGGGAGAAAAGGGAAGTGAGACTGGAAGGATGTTAAGCAATATAAAGTAACATGCTGGCTATTCCTTTGTATGGTCTGAAAGAGACAGCAGGTTATTCATTCACTCTTGGACAACTCTGTGGCACATCGTGATTAGAACATTCCATTGGAGCGAGAAAGGGAAGCAGAGTTTAATCTACCTGGTTCTCTTACATCTTTGCCCACTGGTCAAAGTTTTCCCTACAGGGAGTTAATTCCTCAACACTACTTGTTTGTATTACCCAACACTTTCAGCAGCTCCTCAGAAGTCAAAACCAGTGCTCTATGGTGTGGCATTTCATCTGAATCTGACTCAGATAGAAAGTGGCAGAAAACACTAGTTGTGGCTAGTTGGCCTCAGATAGCAAAAATTATGAGTCCACACTGGGGAGGATATTTATGGTGGAAACTATTTGGAAGTGAAGACAATACAATCAGAAAATTTGTAAAAAGGGGGCCAAGGCACAATGGCTCACCTCTGTAAGTTTAGCACTCTGGGAGGCTGAGATGGATGGATTGCTTGAGCTCAGGAGTTCGAGACTAACCTGAGCAAGAGTGAGACATTGTCTCTAAAAATAGCTGGCATTGTGGTGGGTGCCTTTAGTCCCAGCTTCTTAGGAGATTGAGACAAAAGAATCCCTTGAGGAGTTTGGGGTTGCTGGGAGCTATGACTCCAAGGCACTCTATTGAGGGTGAAAAAGGGAGACTATCTCAGAAAAAACAAAAAAGAAAATTTGTGAAGACATGTGTTATACAGTCTGCTCTTTGCAACATTCAGATCCATTTGTGCTGTCCAATTATATGTGGGTCACAAATTAAAGCATGGGAGCAACATTTTTGTTGTTGTTAGAATGAGGATAGTACATGGCCAGGTGTGATGGCTCATGCCTGTAAGTCCAGAACTTTCAGAGGCCAAGGCAGAAACAAACCTTGAGGCCAGGAGTTTGAGACCAGCCTGGGCAATATAGTGAGATTCTGTCTATACAAAAATAAAGACATATATAAAGAAAGAAGGAGAATATAACCTCTATTGGAAAATGGAGATGTAAGTTCAACCAGTACTATGGTTTGAAAGTCCTCTCCAAAAGTCATGTTGACCTTTAATTGCTACTGTGACAGTGTGAAGTGATACAACCTCAAGGGATGATTAGGTTATGAGGGCTTCAACCTGAAGAATGGATTAATGCCATTATTGAAGGAGTGGGTGTGGGAAGAATGGGTTATTTACTGTGGGAGTTGAGCCTCTTTTATCTTTTTCTGTCTTGTACATGCACTTCCTCATCATATGACATTTTCTGCCAGCTTATGATGTAGCAAGGAGGTAATCACCAGATATAGTCCCTTAATCTTGGACTTCCCAGCATCCAGAACTCTGAATCAAATAAACTTCTATTATTTATAAATTAGCTAGTATGTGGCATTTGCTTATAGCAATAGCAAAACAAAATAAAATAAGAAACACAACTATAGCCTAGGATGAAGGAGGGAAAGGGAGGGAGAGGGGAGAGGAGGGGGGTGGGCTGATAGAGGGAAGTTTAGTAGGGGACCACACCTATGGAACACATTGCAAGTACAAGCTGGATCTATCAAATGTCTTAATGCTGTGATTGGGTAAATGAGGTGAAAGCTATGTTGATTAGTAGGATGTAAGCACTCCAATTTGTACAAATAATCAACACATTGAATCCCATAATGGCATAACTGTATTTATGATCTGTGTACAAATGACTTAATAAAAAAAATAAAAATAAATAAAATAAGAGTCACAGAGTCCCCTTCAAGTTTGCATTTTTCCTAGAACAAAGGCAGGAATGTTTGTGAAAAGCAATCACAGTCCTTGCTGCTACAGTTGGTCCTGTGGCTAATTGATAACATGCACAGCTTTTCTTCACCATCCATTACAGGTTTCTCTGACTCGCTGTCAGTACTTCCATTGCTATATTTTCCACTGGGGTGAAGTAGACCTTCGTCCGAGGATTCTAAGCCCTTTATTGCCCTGCTGTTACTGGGTTGTGGTTCTTACAATTGGTCAATGGAAGTCATTACTAGGTGTGAAGATACTCAGAGTTGTGTTAGTGAATCTCCTGTATTCATAGACATATTACAGCCTGTCCACATTGTATAGAAGCAATTATAACTTCTCATAGTATCAAGGTTGATTATTGTAGCCAGTACAGTAACTCCCTTCTTTGACTGCCATTATCATGAAGAATTTAAATTAGTCAACTAGTAGATATGGCTTTTAGTTTGGTGGAAGCACCACTGTGTTCCTGGCAAAAGCATTTCTCCTCTGGAAATCAGGACTGATAACTCAGCTGAGCCTGCAGTTGTGGGACAGAAAGAATGAACACTACAAGTAGGTCACTGAGCATAATGACTGTGGACACTTCTACTTTTACCTTTTTTGTTCTTTGAGCTTAATATTCAATTATTGGAGACACATTACCTGTCTTAGTTCATCTGGGCAGTTACAACAAAGTTCTATAGACTAGGTGGCTTGTAAATAACAGACATTTACTTCTCATCATTCTGGAGGCTGGGAAATCCAAGATCAAGGTGGCAGAAGGTTCAACATCTGATTAGAGCCTGCTTCATTGTTGACAGAGCCTTTTTTCTGTGTCTTCACAAGGTGGAAAGGATGAGAAGTGTGTTTTTGTTTTTTTATAAGGACACTAATATCAGTAATGAGGACTCCATCCTCATGACCTAATTGTCTTCCAAAGACCCTACCTTCTAATACCATTACCTTGGGAGTTAGGATTTTAACATGTGAATTTGGGGGACACAAATATTTATATCAGTGGTTCTTAACCTTCCTAATGCCGTGGCCCTTTAATGCAGTTCCTGTGGGTCGTGACCCAAGGTTGGAACCGCTGATTTAGATCCTAGCAGAACCACATGACATACACTAGTTCATGAATATACTGATTCCTAGAAGTTAAGGTCTTAATTCTCAATGTGTTGTTCCTGAGCTGGCACCTTAGCTGAGCCTTTAACAGATCATTCCACTGTTCCTTAGGCTGGCTTCTTCTGAGTGACAAATTCATTTGTTAGGAAGGCATGGATGATCTTAAAAATGCACTCCTTTAATCAACAATAAAATGAAAACACAAAATGTGGTGTGTGTCAATAATTTTATAAGCCTTGAGATTTCTGTGAAGAACCTGAGTACTATACTTTTAGCAGAGAAAAATATTTTATTATTGCATAGACATGTAAGAAATTAACAAATTCCATTGCCCCATTTTACAAAAGAGAAGTGAAGGCCCGGAGAGAAACAATGACTTAATGGAGGCAACAGCTAATTGATGACTAAATCTGTGCTAGATCCAGGTTTTCTGATTTCTAGATCCCTGAAAATATCATGTCATCAAATTACTATTTAAAACAAAAAACCATAGGTTTATCTGTTGAAAATTCAGAGTGGATTTCTAGATGCAAATCAGATTAGTTTCAAGATTACAAATGGTTTTGCTTTAAAATAGTAGAATTGTATTTTTTGTCCTTGGGAGTAGTTACAGTTTTTCATGTAGAGGCAAGGGAAACATTCATCTTTAGGCAATAATTGCTTTCTACTCCTTCAGGGCCTTGTTCAAGCTTCACCTCTTAGCGAATGTTCCCTAATTTTTTTTAGTTTATGGCAACCTTCTCTTAACTCTCACAGAAACTACTTGCTATCTTTTAATTATTTTCATTGCAAAACAATTTTTACAAGGTCATATTAAAATACATGAAAAGAATCAAACAACTAATTGCTGTCATTTAATATATTAAATTTCATTTTTGAAAATTACATGTAGCCTTTGTATGCCTATATAATTTGTATATAATTGGAAATTTTTGTAATCAAGGAATAGATCTACACTTATATTCTTTGTTTCACGTGATATCAATGCATGGACAACTTTGAAAGTTGTTCCATGATTTTTATAATTTTATTTTTAATGGAGTTGCTCATTATATATTGGATATTTCATAGGCATTTCATGATTAACATATTATAAGAGTGAACTCAGTGTATCTATTCAACGCCATGCAATTTCAGACAGAAAAACTCCTCGACTTCTTTCTCTCATTTACCATCCCTACTTTATTCAGTTTACAAATGTAATCTTTCTATTGCCTAAATATTTCTGTTTTAAATTATGTTTTTGCTAATTTCATCACTGAAACAGCCTTTTTGAGTTCAATTGCAGCAGGCTTGTTCTGGGTCCTACTAGTAGGATCAGTCCTTTTGCTGGATGCCCAAGTAATCTTTTTAAAATGAAAATTTGATCCTATTACTTTTCTGCTTGAAACCATTCAACAATTTTCCTTTTTTTATGAGTAGGTTGTCAGTACTTAAAGCTAGCATTATTTTATACAAATATGTAGATTTCTGGTTTCTCCTGGGGAGTTGAAAATCTGTTCACAGAGCAAGATGGAGAACCAGGAAGACCATCAGGCTGAGCTCTCCTAGAGCAACTGAGAAACTAGAGTTAGTAGGGTAGTGTTTGGCGAGGTGACTTTGTCTGCAGCTGTAGCTCAGGGTGCACTGCGAGGCAGTTGTGTGCTGGTTGCTGTATCTGAACTGCAGCAGCGGGATAGAAATCTGACATGCTAGGCAAGTCTTGCCCAGGCTGCCTTTGGGAGCCTTAGGTGGCTGACATTGTTGCTGGAAGCCTTTGAGGTACAGGACTTGAAGCCTTTTTGCAGCTTTTGGTTTTCAGGGGAAGTGCATTAAGTAGATTGCCTAGAAGAGGGGGCAACCCACACAGCAAATAGAAGCCAGATTTGAGGGCTGGCTGGAGCAGATTTGCCACTGGTTTGGCAGTGGTACAGCCAGCCAGTCTGGGAAGGTCCTGGCAGCAAGGGGTTGGCCATTATGGCAAGGTTGTGAGAAGGTTATGAGGCTGGTCCCCCATAAGAACATAGCCATTTTAGTTCTGCCTGCTAGGATCAGTTCTCTAGTTGCGACAGGCTCAGGGACTCCAGCATCTCATGAGAACTGTTGTTGGGAACAGGGTGAGACCTGCCTCTAAAGAATTCAGGAGAGATTTGAGTTCCCAACCCAGTGGAACCTGAATGCTGAGGAAATAATCAGGCTGTCACTATGGACAATTAAGTTCGGGATCTGGTATATGCCTGGGCTCTAGAGAGGTTATCACTGGGTTTCTCCATCCTTTAAAACTATAGCACCATCTGTTGTCCCAGCAATATATTGGAACACAAACATATTCCTACTAAAATTGGACCCTTCTGGTATGTATATATATATATATATATATATATATCCATTTATGTATATAGATATATAATTAGTTTTTAAATTTTCTTTTTTTCTTCTTGTTAGTGTTTTCTTTTTGTTGTTATTCTTTCATTTATTTGTTACTGAGGTTGCTTATTTATTGTTATTTAGAGCTTTTTGATACTTTGTATTGATATGTTTTGTTTCTTGGTTATTTGTATGGTTGGTTCTTTCCTTAACTTCTATTTTTACTTTCATCAAGAGGAAGGGTGCCTGTATTTTTCTTTCTTTCTTTCTTTCTTTCTTTCTTTCTTTCTTTCTTTCTTTCTTTCTTTCTTTCTTCTTTCTTTCTTTCTTTCTTTTTTTTTTTTTTTTCATTTATTCTTTCTTCATATTTTACTCCAGTACATTCTCTCTTTGGACAGAGACTCTTCTACCTTTCTCATCTCTCCCACAACAATCAACTCTGCAACAGCTAACTCAAGGGTTTGTGATGAATAAACACATAAACCAGAGTTCTTTATTTACTCTGCTTCCCCCTCTCTTCTCTATTAGATACAATGCTATTTTAAATTTCCTTTATTCTTATCTGAATATTATTCTGTTTTGATTTTTTTCTCTTTTTTTGCTAAGAGCTGGAGGGGTACAGCTGTGGTCCAGCATGTAGGCCACAGCAGTGATCTGGCTCAAGGGGGCTAAGAGACCTTTCTACCTCTGGCTCTAGGAAGATATTGGCAAGACCATGCTGTAGAATTTTTCTATTTCATTTTTATTCTTACTATTTTTTCCTTGGTGTTTTTTGTTTTTGCTCTTATCCTTCCTTTCCTAGTCTTGGCAAAGGAAGAGTTTGATTCTGCTCAGGCGGGTAAGGACTGCCTGATTTTGAGAAACCCTCACAGTTCATCCCCCTCATAACCATTGAGTGACATGCATGGCCTTAGCACCATACTAATTAATACCATTTCTTCCGTCACTCTCAGCCTCTCTTCCTGATTGCCTTCTCTCCTGTTCACCAAGTTTTTTTTTTCTTCTGTTATTCCTCCTTTTCTTTTTTCTTTTCTTCTTTATCTTTTCTTCTATTCTTTCAATCTTTTTTACTCTTTCTTTGTTTTCCTCCTGTTTCTCCCTCCCTGCTCCTTACCTTTCTCTTCATTTTGGCCTCACACCAAGAGGTTTCTTCATCACATAAACTCTAAGATGAGTTAAGTTTAAGCAAAGGAGGAACTGAGAAAGAAAAAGGTGCACAAAGAGGGGAAGAGAAAACACACTTGAGGAGGAACCAAAAGAAAATATAGGTACCATGAAAAACCAAAATAGAGCAACTGCTCCAAGGGACTATGAGGCAGCTTTTACAGATGACTCATCCTGTAAGGAATTAAGGGATCTAACAGAAAGGGAATTTAAAATATAGATAATGAAGACAATAAAGGGAATGGGTGAGAAAATAGAAAGACAACTAAAATTTGGAGAAGAGATATGTAGAATATAGGAAAAACATGGATCAGCTTAAGGAAATGAAGGAGACAATTAGGGAATATAAAGAAGCAGTAGAAAGTATCAAAACTAGATTAGACTATAGAGAAGAAAGAACATCAGAGTTATAGGATAAAGTCTTTGAGTTAACACAGGTAGTTACAGAATCAGAAAAGAAGACAGAGAAAGCAAAGCAGGCACTTAGAGAACTACAAGAGAAGCATTCAAACACAGATAATAGAAATCCCTGGAGGGGAAGAAGATTGTCCCAAAGGTATGGAAGCCCTATTGGTGACTATCATAAATGAAAACTTCCCAAGTTTTAGTAATTATCCCGACACACTCCTTTCAGATGAATATTGAACCCTGGGTCACCTCAACTCTAACAGAGCCTCTCCAAGACACATTATAATGAACCTGTTCAAATTCAAGATGAAAGAGAAGATACTGCAAGCAGCTAAGCACCAATTGACCTACAAGGGCAGAGCTATTAGGATGACAGCAGACTTTTCAACTGAAACTTTCCAAGCCAGAAGAACATGGTCATCCACTTTCAACATGCTTAAACAAAATAATTTTCAGCCCAGAATCCTGTATCCTGCTAAAATTAGCTTTAGAATTAATGGATAAGTCAAATCATTTGTAGATACATAAGCACTGAGGACTGAGGAATTCTGCTACAAGACCAGCTCTACAGGAAATACTTAGACCTATTCTCAATACTGAAACCACAATGGACCACCACCAAAGTAAACACCTAGAAGCCAGAGGTCAGAGCTTAGCTTCCACAATGGCACAAAGGATAAAACTACTTAACAAACTAGATCATAATAAGATGAATAGAATTCCACCACATTTGTCGATAAATGTCAATAAATGTCAATGGATGTAATTCCCCACTGAGGAGGCACAGGCTGGCTGTTTGGATAAAAAAATACAAGCCATCCATATGCTGTCTCCAGGAACAGCCCTAGCCCTGAAGGACAAATCAAGATGCAGGGTTAAGGGATGGAAAATAGTGTTTCAAGCAAATGGAAATCAGAAGAAAGGAGGGGTTGCAATCTCATTCTCAGATACAAGTGGATTCAGAGCAACTTTAGTTAAGAAAGACAAAGGTAGACACTTCATACTGGTAAAAGGAACAATACAATAAGAAGACATCTCAATTTTAAACATTTATGCAACTAACTTAAATGCTCCCAGATTTATGAAACAGACCTTGAGGAGTCTGAGCATTATGATGTCCCATAACATCTTAATAGTTGGGGCCTTCAACATCCTCTGACAGAACTGGAAAGATCCTCTAAACAAGTGTTTCACAATCTTCTTAATGCCATGACCCTTTTAATTCAGTTCCTCATGTTGTGGTGACCTCCAATCATAAAATTATTTTTGTTGCTACTTTATAACTGTAATTTTGCTACTGTAATGAATTGTAATGTAAATATCTGATATGCAGGATGAATTTAGGTGACTCCTGTGAAAGGGTCATTTGACCCCGAAAGGGGTCGCAGCCCACAAGTTGAGAACCACTGCTCTAAACAAAACATAAACAAGGATATGAAATACTTAAACATGACCCTAAAACAAATGAGATTAATAGAGATACACAGAACACACCATCCCAAAGAAAAAGATTATACTTTTTTCTCATCAGTTCATGGCACATACTCCAAAATAGATCATATCCTAGGGTACAAATCAAACCTCAGCAAAATTAAAGGGATAGAAATCATACCAGATTTCTTCTCATACCACAAGGCTATAAAGGTGAAGCTCAACTCCATCAAAAATGTTCATCTCCACATGAAGTCTTAGAAACTAAACAATCTTATGCTGAATGATAGTTGGGTTCAGGAAGAGATAAAAGAGGAATTTGTTAATCTCCTCAACTACAACAACAATGAAGACACAAGTTACCAAAACTCTGGGATACAGCAAAAGCAGTCCTGAGAGGAAAATTTATTGTGCTAGATGCTTACCTTCAAAAAACAGAAAGTGAGTGCATCAGCACACTCATAAACCATCTTACAGAATTGGAAAAAGAAGAACAATCTAACCCTAAACACAGGAGAAGAAAAGAAATAGCCAAAATTAAATCAGAGATTAATGACATTGAAAACAAAAATATCATTCAGAAAATTAATGAAACAAGTTGTTTTTTTGAAAAGGTAAATAAAATAGATAAACTCTTGGCCAGACTAACTAGAAACAGAAAAGTAAAATCTGTAGTAATCTTGATCAGGAATGAGAAAGGGAAAATAACAACAGATGCCACAGAGATACAAGAGATTATCTCTGAACACTACAAGAAACTCTATGTCAAGAAAATTGACAATATGAAGGAAATGGATCAATATTTGGAATCACATCCTCTTCCTAGACTTAGCCAGGAGTAAATAGACCTCTTGAACAGACCAATTTCAAGTGCTCAGATCAAAGAAACAATCAAAACATCTCCCAACAAAAAAATGCCCTGGCCCAGATGGCTTCACACCAGAATTCCATCAAACTTTCAAAGAAGAGCTTATTCCTATACTGCAAAATTTATTCCAAAAAATTGAGGATGAAAGAATCTTCCCTAATACATTCTACAAAGCAAACATCACTGTGATACCAAAACAAGAAAAAGACCCAGACAAAAAGAACTTCAGACCAATTTCACTAATAAATACATGCAGAAATCCTTAACAAAATCTTAGCCAATAGACTACAACTTCTCATCAAAAAAGTCACACATCATGATCATGTAGGTTTAATCCAAGGAATGCAAGGCTGGTTTAATATACACAAGCCCATAAACATAATTCACCATATGAACAGAAGCAAAAACAAAGACCATATGATCCTCTCAATAGATGCAGAAAAAGCATTCGATAAAATCCAGTGTCCTTTTCTAATTAGAACTATGAAGAACAAAGGCATTGGCAGTGCATTTCTTAAACTGATGGAAGCCATCTACGACAAACCAACAGCTAATTGGTTTTACTGAATGGAGTAAAACTGAAAGCTTTACCACGTAGAACTGGATCCAGACAATGTCCTCTATTGCAACTGCTATTCAACATGGTGCCAAAAATTGTAGCCAATACAATCAGGCAAAAGAAAGAAATGAAAGGCATCTAAATGGGAGCTGAGGAGGTCAAACTCTCCCTCTTTTCTGAGGATATGATCTTATACTTAGAGAACCCCAAAGGCTCAACCACAAGACTCATGGAAGTCATCAAAAAGACATAGTAAAGTCTTAGGATATAAAATCAAGATCCACAAATCAGTAGCCTTTATATATGTCAATAACAGCCAAGATGAGAAGCTAATTAAGGACACAACTCCCTTCACCATAGCTTCAAAGAAAATGAAATACCTAGGAATATATCTAACAAAAGTGGTGAAGGACTTCTATAAGGAAAATTATGAAATCCTAAAAAAAGAAATAGCAGAGGATATTAACAAATGGAAAAAAAAAAAAAAAAAAACCCACCATGCTCATGGCTGGAAAGAATCAACATTGTTAAAATGTGTGTACTTCCCAAAGCAATCTACTGATTCAGTGCCATCCCTGTTAAAATGCCAACATCGTACTTTCAAGAATTGGAAAAAATAATTCTTCAGAAGAAACCCTGTATAGCTAAGGCAGTTCTTAGTAATAAAAACAAAGCTGGGGGCATCAGTCTATCAGACTTTAGGCTGTACTGCAAGGCCATAGTGATCAAAGCAACATGGTACTGGTGCAAAAATAGAGACATAGACATTTGGATTCGAATAGAAAACCAGGAAATGAAACTAACATCTTACAGCCACCTAATCTTCCATAAACCAAAAAGAACATTCACTGGGGGAAAGACTCCCTATTCAATAAATGGGGCTGGGAGAATGGAATAATCATGTGTAAAAGACTGAAACTGGACCCACACCTTTCTCCACTTACAAAAATTGATTAAAGATGGATAAAAGACATAAATTCAAGGCATGAAATGATAAAAATACTCAAAGAAAACATGGGAAAAACATTTGAAGATATTGGCCTGGGGAAAGACTTTATGAAGAAGTCTTTATTTTGTTTGCAATAGCAAACAAAAATAAACAAATGAGTTAATTAAACTGAAAAGCTTCTGTACAACTAAGAAGACAACAACCAAAGCAAACAGACAAACTACACAATGGGAAAGGGTATTTGCATATTTTGAATCAGACAAAAGCTTGATAACTAGGATTTACAGAGAACTCAAATTAATCCACATAAAAAAAGCCAACAAGTAGAGAAGATTAAAGATGGCGGCTGAGTAACAGCTTCCCTGTAACTGGGCTCGGCGAGTCTGGGGAGACAAGACTCCAGACATCTCTAGCCGGTGGGATCTGCCTATGATCATCCCTTTGAGGATACAGGGAGCCAGCAAGGGACTTCTGGACCCCAGGAAGAAGACAAAAACAGAAGACAAAAATAAGTTAAGCAAAGAAATTTTAGATTTAAACTCAACCATTCAACATCAGGACTTAACAGACATCTACAGAACATTTCATCCCAACAAAACTGAATACACATTCTTCTCAGCAGCCCACGGAACATACTCCAAAATCAACCACATCCTAGGCCACAAATCTAACCTCAGCAAATTTAAAAAAATAGAAATTATTCCTTGAATCCTCTCAGACCATCATGAAATAAAAGTTGAACTCAATAACAAAAGGAACCTGCATACCCATACAAAAACATCAAAGCTAAACAACCTTATGCTGAAGGATACATGGGTTAGAGACGAGATTAAGAAGGAAATCACCAAATTTTTGGAACAAAACAACAATCAAGACATGAACTACCAGAACCTCTGGGATACAGCAAAGGCAGTCCTAAGGGGGAAATTTATAGCACTGCAAGCCTTCCTCAAGAAAACGGAAAGAGAGGAAGTTAATAACCTAATGAAACATCTCAAGCAACTGGAGAAAGAAGAACACTTCAACCCCAAACCCACCAGAAGAAAAGAAATAACCAAAATGAGAGCAGAATTAAATGAAATTGAAAACAAAAGAATTATACAACAGATCAATAAATCCAAAAGTTGGATTTTTGAAAAGATCAATAAAATAGATAAACCCTTGGCCAACCTAACCCGTAAAAAAAGAGTAAAATCTCTAATTTCATCAATCAGAAATGGTAATGATGAAATAACAACAGACCCCTCAGAAATTCAAAAAATCCTTAAAAAATACAACAAGAAACTCTACTCTCACAAATATGAAAATCTCAAAGAAATCGACCAATACCTGGAAGCACGCCACCTACAAAGACTTAGCCAGAATGAAGTGGAAATTTTGAACAGGCCTATATCAAGTTCTGAAATAGCACCAACTACACAAAATCTCCCTAAAAAGAAAAGCCCAGGACCAGATGG
>CAUYPK010006495.1:0-19695 GCA_963574355.1 Loris lydekkerianus
TGGAGAAGGGGCAAGGAAAGAAGGCGGGGGAAGAGGTGAGTGACAGGGTCGGGCCAGTGGCATGGTACCACATTGGCTGTATCTAGGTAGAGGCAGTTTCAGGCCGGGCCTTGCTGAGTCGTTGCTACACGGAAGTAGCTCAATGGATCTACTTCTAGTCAGGCTCGGGAAGTTTCACTAGGCCAAAGGCACATGTCAGGGCCCAACAATGCCCTCTTGTGTTTTGTATGTCGGAAATACATAGCCACTTTCATAGTTTTCCTGCTCTTTCAGTTACATTCTTACAGATCATTTGGAGACAAACATCTATGGTTTTGTCCCTGTCTTAGGTTGACTGAATGCAGAGTGATCTTACCCGTATTTGGGTACTATGTATGTAATCCACCATGCAGCCTCTCAATATCCTGTCTTAGGTTGTCCCCGCTTTGGGAATCTTACCCGTCATTGGTGCTATGGAGGGCAGTGAAGAATAATAGTTAGATTCTTGGTTAATGAGCCAGTGATATTGGACCTCGACCTGATTTAACTGCCTCTAACCTTCTTCAATATGTAAAAACCTTTCCAAATCAATAAGAAAGAGATGAGCACCTGATGTTTTAAAGGAAGAAAGAATAAGACCTGCTAATTCACAAAGAAGAAAAAAGAAAGAAATTGGTTAAAAAGTATTTTTAAATATAAAATCATATTGAGAGTCAGATAAATACAAAATTATTTTCCCCACCACGTTGGCAAAGGTGTAAATATGTACCCTAATTTGAAGATGACATTGGAAAATCAATACTGCAATGTATTCATGCATTTTTATCCAAATTTATTTACATAGAGAAAATAATAATGAAACATTTATCAAATATGCCTAGAAATAAACAAGTGCCTAATAAATATTTTGAACGAATCTATAGAAATATTTTTGCTATTTTGTTTATAAGAGAAAAAATGGGAAAAACTGAAATATATCAGAATAAGGCATTAGTTAAAAGAACTGCTATCTTTATACCCTGTGCAGCCACTAGAAGTTTTTATTTGTTTTTGTGTATTTGTTTTTTCTGCTGGAAGTTTTTGATTAAAAGTGTGGAATCATATATAATATGTCAATAAATAAAATATAAACAGGCTGGGCATGGTGGCTCACACTTGTAATCCTAGCACTCTGGGAAGCTGAGGTGGGAGGATCACTTGAGCTCAGGAGACCAGCCTGAGCAAGAGTGAGATGCCATGTCTACTAAAAACAGAAAAATTAGGCAGGTACTGTGGAGGGCACCTATAGTCCCAGCTACTTGGGAAGCTGAGGCAAGAGGATTGCTTAAACCAGGGGTCCAAAGTTGCTGTGACACCAGAGCACTCTAGCCTGGGCAACAGAGTGAAACTCTGTCTCCAAAAAAAAAAAAAAAAAATTGACTAAATAAATAAATAAAACAATTTAAAAATGATTTCATCATATGATCTCCTTTGTGTAAAATTGCTTATATGTCTACACATATGTGCTCTCGTACACACATAGATAAATGTAATGGAAAGATATCCACTAAATTATTAGTAGAATTACTGTTGTTTTTATTTTCGGTGAAGATATATTATTAATCTAGTACAATGAAACAATAAAAGTTATTTTTAAGCACTCTTAAAAATCTTGAACATGATAAAACTCTCTTCTCCCCTTCCTTCCTTCCCTGATACGTCTGCACATTTACGAGCGTGTGAAGTGTGAAAATACCTCAAAGAGCAAATGAATTTAACTGGAATGACGGAGGAACGCTTTCTACACAAGGAGCCATTTGAGAGAAGTCTTAGAGGACGGGTCAATTTTAAGTGGAATTGTACGGACAAGCAGGAAACCCGGGGGTATGTGGAAGAAGGGGAATCCCAGTCTGAGCAGAGGCGGGTATTGAATTGCACATTACAGAGGAATCTGAAAGGCAGGTTGGGTTAAAAAAAATAATAAAATAAAATAAAATAAAAACATAGACAGGTTTCTCCATCCTAAGGAGGAGTTTGATCTGGAGGAAATGTGTCTGCTTGGAGCCCAGGAAGGGCCCTGAGCCTGGGATTCTTGGTAGAGTTCCATGCATTAGATATCCACAGAGGGTGACGCAGGGTTTGGGGTTTTTAAATGAATAAGAAAGTATTATCACTAATTTTTCTCAATATATTTTCTGCCCACAGAAAACATTTTTGAAGACAGATATCGCTAATCTAAGTCAGAGGAGAGGAGAGTGATGTGCCAAATTCCTTTGCTCTGGCTAACGTTATTGGTAAATAAGTGAGAAGTGACACTTTGTTTTCCTTTTTCATTCCACATGTTATTCTTGTATGATATTTTTCTCTGGAATGTGACCATATCACTCTTGAAAGCTAGCTCGGCCCGTGGGTCTCGGACCCAACTGCCAGGAGACAGAGCCTCCAGCTCCAGATCTGTGGGAACCCATCGCCACCGCTTCTAACTCTCCCTTCAAAACCCACCCTCCTGGTTCTGTCTTTGTCTAAATATGCAGACAGTTTGCTTATATTGACAAAAATGACCGGTTATTTCAGGTCAAAAAATAATTTGTTTTGCTTTTTTAAAAAATTCTACCTAATATCTACCTAATTTTCTGAAATCATGGAATTCAATCCATATAGTCCAACTATAAATAATTTATACCTCCCATTGGAAAGGATTCCTGATTATTCATCAAGGGAAACCACTGTGTACTCACCCTTTTAGAGACATCTCCATGTCTTCTCACTACCATAGGATTGCCACTTCATGCCCTTTGTATATTTCTCTAGCTAATGGGTGCTTGTGTTTGAAAATAAGTCCCCCCCAAATAGTTACTGAATATCCATTGGCAAAATGGCAAACACCATTAGCAATCATGGTATTGCTTTAGCTTCTAGGGATAACACCAAAAAAAAAAAAAAAAAAAAAAAAACATCTTTTATTATTTATGTAAATCATCCTCCACAGTCCTGAATAATGTTTCTTCTTCCCACACCCTCAAAGCTTGGCTTGCCCATCTTTTATATCATTTACTCTACTGTTTTAGATCATGGGCCAATGAATGTAAACAAGAAATATCAAATTCTAGAAGTGTTAAGAAGACAAAGGATGAAACAGTCTGATGCACAGCCTTAGTTACAAAGTAATTACACATAATTTCACCACTTTTTCTAATATCTTCATAGATCTATGAGTTGTATATAATCGGCAGAGATAGGCTTATAGAATAGCTATAATTATTTGAAATACATCTCTTCTAAATTAAAAGTATCTCTCCCAAACAGAATTTTTTTTTTGCAGTTTTGGCCAGGTCTGGGTTTGAACCCTCCACCTCCAGCACATGGGGCTGACTTCCTACTCCGTTAAGCCACACGCACAAACTACACAGAGCAGCGACTAACAAACATATTCTGATCCTAGTCTAAAGCTAGTCAGTCACTCCTGCAAGTCATTGGTCACACTACCAACATATAGGCAAGTGCTGCTTTCGTTTCTGGGTTTTGAAGCAAATTCTAGGAAGAGTAAGAAAATGGGTTGTAAACTCAATTATTTGAAAATTAGATATCATGAGCCACGAATCACAAACCTAAGAAACCAGAAATATGATGGATAGTGTCTTTAACATTTAAGAAAACATTGACTTTAGCTTGCCTTGTCCAGCAAGCAAATCATCAAAATTCTTACCAAATTACTTACAAACTGCAGGAAAAGAAAAAAAAAAATCATACACATTTTCAGTGTGTAAATCTATAAAGGTGTTAGAGACAGTTGTGAAATTATGTGCAATTACTTTGTACCTAGTACAAATTTCCTAGTGCTGTTTGGAAACACTGCACTTTTTTATGCCTTTGCTGTTTTATGCCTTCCAGAATTTGATGTTTCTCATTTACAAAAAAAATGGAATATATTTCATTTACCAAAAAAAGTTGGATTTAACTCTATAATTTGTAAATATTTATGCATATTTCCAAAGAATCCATGAGCTTAAGTACATTTTTCCCTGATTACTTATATGCCTAATCCATCATGCTAGATCTCACATGTTGCACTTTCACAATGAAATGTTCAGATGAGAAGGCGATAACCAAAACAATCTGACAGCCAATCAGTGAACACTCGGAAAAAATAAAACCCAAAGGTGGAGGTCATCTATAAAATCAGTGTGGATTTAATTTGAAGGCTGCTTTAAACTTAAACCTAATTTTGTTTTTCTGTTCAAGGATGAAATTTCTGTTCAGATTTTGCAGCGTTAATAAATGGCTTAAAGAAATGACCAGCTGATGTCAGTGGCCCTACCCCATTTCCCTTCCACCTTCACTCACATGGCAAGGAGGCTATGGACGCATTGTTCTGGGTCGTAGTCAAAGATGACACTACTGACAGCGATTGCTCCACTCTCTGTGTGTGACTGAGAAGGCCAATATGGGACCAGGACTCCTTCCTGTAGTTTGCACATATGAAGCTTGTTGGGAGATTTGTGACTACAGCTGCCTTTAACAGAGCCTGTCATTGTTTATATCTCTGCCTCCAAAATACAAAATGGGCCGTTGCTAGGAATGAACCACTTCATTTCCTGACCACTGCAAGCCAGACTGATGTCTCTGTTGTTCTTTCCCAGATGTTCCCAGCACAGCCATGTTGCTCGAAGTTCTGCTTTGCCTCACACTGGGATGAGCAAGATAAATGAACTTGAATTATCAGCATCCCTTTGGTTGAGGATTGTAGGCACTGCAGTGATTCAACAATAAAAATAGACAGCCAGTTCTAAGTACCTACTATGTGTTAAATAGCAGTGATAAGCGGTAAGCAGAGCACAAAAGAGGGTAAGGTGGGGGTTCTGCCTTCCAAGTGTTTATGGGGTAAACACACTCTCAAAATCCTGCAAGTCAGTCAGTGACACAACAAGCCCCTAAACAAGAACTTCTAAAGAAATTACGCAGAAAGAGAGAATGTTTCAGATGTGGGTGTGAAGGGATTCTTTGTGGAAGAGGGTATGCGTGAAGAAAGATAATCAGAAAGGATATGTTTAGCATGAGAACTGTGAAAAATGATACTGATGTAGAAAACTGACAGTGTGTTTTGGTTGATGTTGAGTATGCAAGTTTGGTATAAGAGAAAAACTAACAGATATAAAAAACCAAAGTTTAATGGAGCCTGATACAAGGATGTAAGCCATTAGAGAGAATTTATGCAGTATTTAAAACTACAATAGAACCTCTGTAAGTTGACCAGCCCAGGGTCTCTAACAAACTGGCCAACATACTGAGGTGGTCAGTATACGAACTAGGCCTACTGTGCTGATAGGTACATGTGGTGGGTGTCCAGTCTATGAAAATTAGGTCAACTTGAGGAGGTGGTCGATGTAGAGAGGTGGTCAGTGATGAATCCATGACCCTGATGCAGGCACAAACTAGTGATATTGAACAAAGGGTGCAACCTGTCAAAACCTAAATTTTAAATATGTATATTGAGAAGGCAAGAATAGAAAAATAGTTCTTAACGCCTGGGTGCAAAAATGTTTGGAAAATTATATAGGAACCACTATGGCTCTCACAAAGATCTGAGACAGGAGAGTGATATTGGTATCTAGGGGACCTGGTCAGGAACGGTCAATGTCCTCTTATCTACAGAAAAGGCCCATCTAAAAATGTCCACACAGCTTTCAAATGTTTCCCAGGTGGAGAGTGCAAACCTATTTATTATTATCTGAGCCTAGCAGCCAATTCTTTTTTGCATAAAAGTATAAAGTATTTTAATCAAATTTTAATATAATTACTTTCTCTAAAAATGTAAAACTTCTACTATTTGAGTTGCTGATACAATATATCACTACATTTTACAATGTCACATTCATAGTAAATCCAAATATTTATAACAATATAATTAGTTAGCCCATATTTCAAAATGCCAATTTAGAAGAAAGCATTGAGCATTGTCTTAATTTGAATCCAAGCTCATTCATTTCAAGTAGGCACAAACCTCAAACTCTGTCATTGTATTTTGTAGTGTAGTTGCACCTAAGTTGCCACGTGTTTAATAAAGCATTTTAAAGCTTTATTAAAAATTACCTTTTCTTTTCTTTATCCTTTTTTTTTTTTGCAGTTTTTGGCCGGGGCTAGGTTTGAACCCGCCACCTCCAGCATATAAAAGAATTTATCAAAGTTTTTAAAACAATGTATATAGATGGAAAAACTACATGAATTTTATTTCAGGTAGGAAAGAGGATGGCACAAAATATTTGTAATTAAAAGGAGCCACAGCGTCTGCTGGGATAGAGAAACCTTGGGTGAGTGACCTGTGTGGCCCTTCCAGATCCTTCCATAATCCTGCTGGTAGAAGGGTCCAATGCACTCTGAGATACTCAGTGTATTATGTTTTTAAGCAAATACACTCATAGGTTAGTAAATGATTCCTTGACGGACTGAAAGTGCAATGTCAAAAAAAAAATCTACATTGCAGTAACAGAATTATATTTATCCTTAGTATATTTACCCTTGGGATAAACATAATCATGAAATCCTTAAGAATCTTTTAATAAATTCCTCACCAAAAATAAAGGGCTTTTTCCTTTACTTTTCTGACGTACACCTTTGGTATTCTGTGCCTGCTAAACAGTCACTTACCCACCTATTAAAAGTGACATGTGAAACGTCACAATATGCGTTTTCTCCCCTTCTCATTCTCACACTCCTCTTGCATAAAAGCAGTCAATGGTATTTTTTTGCCCATCTTCAGTTCAGCACACGTTGATTTAAGGCTTTGCACTTTCAGACTGTCCTGGACTCTCCCCAGCACATGGTGAGCAATGCCCTAGCTGGCAATGGGTGCCGGCATCATGCTAAGCCTCGACTGTCAGAAGATTTCTGCTTTTTTAGCCGGCTGTAGGATGTTTGCAGGGGCCCCTGGGAGATTCTCTGCTAATGAGTTACAGGCTGCCTCATCTATCCAGCGCCTGGACTATCTACCCAATCTTTCTGAGTTCCTAACCTCATGCTTCCTCCTTCCTCCTACTACATGTCCTTCTGGGAGACATTGGATACCGGGATGAGACATTCTAATCCTAGGGCCTGCAATCTTGTCAATGTGTACAACCCAGGGGTCTGTTGCTTTGTTTATCTTTCCTACTTGTCTGGTGGGAGGTTTGGCAAAATGGAAAGGCTTCAGATTGTGAGTCTTGGAAAAGTATCTGAGAAGTTTGTTGTTGTTTTTAGAATTCCAGTCATTCATAATAGAGGGCTGAAACTTTGTTACTTGAAAATGAAATTATGTGCTTTGACTGTAGCAATCTTTCCACTTTAACAATAAGAAAGAGCTTTCAAATTCTGCTATTATTTTAAAATTGGGCATTAGTGAGTTTTGTGCAGTTTGAAGATAGTCACCCAAAGAGTAAGATATTTTTGTTCTAAAGGAGCAAAGATCTTATTTCCAAAGTAGAATCCTGTTGACCCTAGGTTTAAGCCATGCTTTGTTTTCTATAGACTGAATAAATTGAAAGAAAAAGAATTTGGAGATAGAAATTTTATAAATACTTTCTGTTTTCTACTCATTAAAATTTCATTTCATCTGGGAATCAATGATAAAACCTCAACCAAGTCAAATGATATTTTAATGTGGAAAATCTGAAAAGAAAAAAAAAAAAAAAAAACTGAAGCAAAGATGATCCTCAGTTAAGGGTGGGTGTTATTAATCCTGATCATTTGCCCTGCCAGGTTCAGAAGGACTTGTGCATCCGGTCCCCAGGCATTAATAAGGTAGATAATGAGAGTGGGACTGACCCCTGACCTCAGATATGGCCACATCTCTCTCCTGAGCACAGAGGGCTTCAAAGGGGCCTGTTCATGGAGGAGGTTGTTGGTGAGGCAGGGGATGGGACATTGCTTGAGTAATGACAGTCTCGGTAGAGTTGTTCATCACAGCTCAGCTCTGTGAGTGTTGGAATGATGTGTGTGTTATATGCTGGGAGGGTCTCAGCTTCAAAGGCTGTAAAACACACTATGTGTTATCTTACATCACTTCTCAAATCCGTACAAATTCAAATTTCTCCCTGAAAAAGCCTTCCCATTTTAATGGGAAGTTCAAAAGTCCAATGTAGTTTGGATTGACTGCTCAACTATAAACATCCCTTGTGAATGAAAAAGTCAAAAGAAATTGATAAATATGCTAGTCCTAAACATTAGATACAAACTTCTGTCATTGATGAGATAGCATTTATTAACTATAATACACCTTCCTTCTACGTATTTCTTCTTATCCTATATGATAGATGATTATTATCATTACATCTTTGTTAGCCTGAACTCCAGAACCTGTAATAAAGGCCTTGTGGGCTGAAATAGCAACACAGTTTTATCATGCACTGAAATTTTCCTGATTCCCAGCGACTTTGAGTTAAACATATAACTGAAGTGCTTCTTTGTCTAAACTTTATCCACAGCCAAAAAATAGAAAATAGAAAAAATGTCTCAATTTAAACCTAAAGACTAAAAGTACTCTACAGTTCAAAAGACTTCTTGAGTAGATAGCCCATACCATCTATGCTAGACAAAAACTTTGATGAAATAACTAGTTCTCGCTGCTAAGCTGTAGGGTCATTTATATTTCACAGAAAGTGTAATCAGTTAACAAAACCAGGAAGTCAGTGTTAGGTATCATTCCTCTGCCATATTGTAATCATTCAGTATTTTCAACAGCTCTACAGGCACTCAGTCCATGATAGGGTCCTTTCTCATAAGATAAGCACTCTCGAAAGAGTAGATTGTGAGAAAGTAAAAAGCATTTGGAAAAATATTTCTGCGGACATGACTTTCCATTATGTTAAAGAGCTCCTTATTAAAAAATTAAAAGCAAAGGGAAAAAAAAGAATGGAAAAAGAAATAATCACCAACAAAAACCAGCCATGGTTTTTGGGTTTCTAGCTGCAAAAGAAGACAAACCATTTATTCTCAGAGACCTGGTTTGGAAGACTAAGCAAGCATTGAACCATTCATTGGTGAGGAGGGAAGAGTGGGGAAGGGTGTAGATTGTTAACATCACTTAAAACTAAAAAATACTAGACTTAAAAATGTTCAATTATCTTTAGCCCTTTCATCTGGGGCCAAATCACCACTGGTGATTACAGGTCAGACCTGTTAAAGGACCATGTTTGCTCTAGAAGAGCTGCTTACTGCGCTAAACCAGAGCCATACGTGAGTCAACGCACAGATAACGTGAACTCAGATGCTTCTGTGTGTCCAATAAATGAACCTGGATTCTGAGCATTTCATTTTGTTGGCTTAATCCCCAGCCTTACATTTTGATATGTAAGCAATTAAAAAGATAATAATATTCCTTGTCCTTGGAGGCCTAAAATACTGCACTAGTGACATGTTTGGTGAGTCCATTACTAGGTTTGATATATTACCACTTTGATATTTCTTACCTTTAATAATTACTTTTCAGAAGAACAAACTTAAGAATTTTATCAACTAGGAAACAGAAGTCTCTGAGATTTATGTGCATTTATTTACTTTTTAGGTAAGAGCAGTAATTATTGCCTTGTCCTCCATTCTCAGTTTTCGCTGACATTAGTATACTACTGAATTTTGCCTAAAGCTGGAGAAATCAAGGACCTTTATGATTAGTCCTATTAGAAAAATAACCTTATAAAAATAAGATTTTACCCTAAATTGACTGTACAATGACTAGATTTGAGAGGAATATTATATACAGTAGCTCCTTTAACTGAACTAATGAAAATTATATTCTGTGGAATAAAAATAAAAATTACTTTGAAACCATCATGCAAAGGGAAAGAAAAGAAGCAGAAGTCATTTCCTTCCCCCACATTATTGGTGGCTAAGTGACAGGAAGGGAGGATACTTATGGTTTCCTTGTTTGGAATGGTAGAGAAGCTGGGAGAGACCAAAAACTCAAATCTTCCAAAGCCATGCCCCATGAGAAACTTACGGTCAAGAAATTTTATTTGGAATGGGTACAGGCGATTGCACTAATGTACACAGCTGTGATTTAACAATTAAAAAAAAAAAAAAGAAGCTGGAGATGAAAAGAAAAAAATATATATATTTCAAATTGTATATAAAACCAACACATTGGACCCCATGATTGCATTAATGTACACAGCTATGATTTAATAAAAACAAAAAAAAAAAAAAAAGAAAGAAATTTTATTTGACTTAAAACTACATGTGAAGGGATATTTTTCAAGTTATTTGCATGAAATCTGAAGGAGTGCATTAGTTCTCTAAGGCTTAAGACAAGCTTTCTCCCCTTTCTTGTTCCTTCATCTTTCTTTTATTCCATTTGCATCACCTGATATTCTTTTCTTTCTAAATATTTAGTAAAGAGGGGGAAAAATAATAATCACCCAACTGCATATTTTTTTTTTTTTGATGTTCAGATGCTTTGAAATGAACTATTTTTTTCCCCAAAATGTTTTCAAGTGCAGAGGGTCAAAGGACCCCGAGTCAGCTCAAAGATTTAGAGCATCCAACAAATTAAACTCCTTCCTTTAACATGTCTTTTCAAGTCTTTGAGTCTTTAATATAATTTAAAGCAATTGTCCCCGTAGGGAGGTCTAACATTTTGCACAGTTACACTGAAATAGTTGAACTGCCTGAGGAAACTAGAAGAAATTCAAGGGTACATTTCAAGACCCTGTTTCTGTTGATAATAGTGTTCCAGAGTTTATATTTATTAATATTGCTTTCTTTTGGTCAGACTCCCACAGGAAATCCTGAGGAGCGCATGTTTCTGGCACATTTTATCTTAGATAGTTCCATCCCTTTGGTCTTGCACCCTGACTGCTAAACTGAGTGTACCTTTGAAAGCCTCTGCTCTTTCATAGAGCTGAGGATGACAACAAGCAGGAACTTCAACACTCCAGGAAGACAATCTATCTACTTTCTCCAGTTATCATTAAAATGTCTTTTAGACATAGGTCATAACTGGAAACCTATAAATGATGTCTGTGTAGTGAGCACTTCCCACAGAGCCGGAGTCCCAAATGATTAAAATTTATCACATTGTTCTTATGGTTACAAATACTGCTGATATGTGTCATTACTTAGAAAGTACTATTCATAACATTTTGATTGCAGTCCAAATCGAGTTTTTTTCTCAATTTCCCATAAAATGCTCTTGATCTCTTTCTTAAAAGGTCTAATCCACTTCTCCTTTGAAACAACAAAGAAAAAGGGTTGACTGTTCTTGAGTTTAAATTTTGTTTAGTATGATATATTTATTGCCTGGTGGGCTGCATCTAATTTTCCACTAGCTTTTCTGACAAAGTAATTAGGATAGACCTTAATCTTCGGCAACATGCATACTCTAAGCTCCTTCATGAATTAAAAATTATGTTTAGTATGTAGCTCTATTAAAATGATGTATAACCACAAGACCTCACATTTTAGTAGGACTTTGGTTTTCAAAAATGTATGCTTTGAGCGCACAACTTTATTCTTTAATTAGACAACTTAAGATGCACTGAAATGTTTTAGAGCGAGCCCTTAATATGGTAAGAGTTTGAGAACCTAGGATAACAGAGAAGCCTCTGTTGTAAAAAGTCTCCTGGAGAGCTAAATAACTACAGTTCTTCTAACATGATTGTCTAATCCTCCTGCACTTTGCCACGTCCCGAAAGTTTGTCTTAAGGCAAAAGGTGAGTGCAGGTATCCCCAGATATTCAGCTCTTACTGTATGTTTTACGTAGAAATGAGTGGATTCAAGTGGTTTGAATTTATTATAAAATAAGACTGTGAAGACAGCATGTCACCTGCTTTTCTGCCTAAAGGTTTATTTCCAGAATGTTTATTTAAAAGTATGGGGTGGCACCTTTGGCTCAAAGGAGTAGGGCGCCGGATCCATATGCCAGAGGTTGCGATTTCAAACCCAGCCCCAGCCAAAAAATGCAAAAAAAAAAAAAAAAAAAAAAAGTATAGTGTGGATACTTGAAACTGATTTCTTAATTCTGGAACTAAATGTACCTTGTAATAATATTAAGATATCAAGAGAGGAAAGAAAGCAAGATACTAAGGGAACTTAATACCAAAACGTTTTAGCTAAAAAATATATCAAAATTCTTATTCTAATTTGGACTCCTGGTTATAAAACATTGTAATACATACATCATAATCATCTAATGTGACAGAGACACTATTGTACCATAATTTAATCTTCTACAATACTTTACAAGGGATGCCATTTAAAGATGCCCCCCACCCCAATTTTGCCTCATAGTCTTAAAAATAAATGAAAAAGAAAAGGCAAACTTCTCCATTTGGAATTCTGCAGTCAAGAGTATTTGGGGGTTAAGTAGACAAATTTTTAGATCTAGGATTTTTTTTATTTTTAAAACAAAATGTACTAGTTCTTTCCATTGCTGACATAGTTGGCTCCATGTAACTTTTGGAACAAATCTCTTTTTTGTAGAATTATCTCGCAGTTTAAAGTCATTTTGTGATGGGGGAAAAAAGGCCAGCTGGTGACTAGCAAAAATGAAATAGAGCGAGTGTTGATAGGAAGGAAAAAAGAACCGTAGAATTGATTTGATAATCTTATTAAAACAAACTCCAAGGAACTGACTTATTTATTTTGTAATGTGGATATTTTATAATATCAAATATTCCTGAAAATAAGTGAATCACTGGTTGGGGCTTGACAAGTACCTGATTTGTTGTTGTTGTTGTTGCAATTTTTGGCCGGGGCCAGGTTTGAACCCACCACCTCTGGTATATGGGGCCGGTGCCCCACTCCCTGAGCCACAGGCACCACACAGATAAGTATTTGTTAATTAGAGAATTGTCACTGTATGTTAAATGACTAGAAAGAGACAATTGTGCCTAAGTTATAAGCAATACAAAAAATTTTGATAAATAAAATTTTGCAGCTAATTTATTTTAAGAACTGCTTTGATAAGAGTTTTACGTGTACTTTTTGTAACTCATTTTGCCTTTTTATATTAAAAGCTATGTTGAAAAGACATGTATGTAGGCAAGATGATCCAATAACCACAAAACAAGCTACATCTAGATACCTACGCATCAAAATGAAAATTCCAATCAACTAGTTGCTTTTCTATATGATAAAAAAGGGTAGTTTGGTGTTTGAGCTATTCTTTTGTAATTTCACAAAAATTCCTGAAATAATTGATTGTGTTAGGAATAGGCATACTGGAAAACATATGTGAATAGCCTAAATATCCTTAGAATCCTGGCATAGCAGGTTTGGAAGGGACCTCAACATTCTACACCTGGATCCAATGTATGAATCTTCTCTTTCCAGCCTCTTCAACAGGTGAGAGATGCTGAGGTCCTAGGACAGTCCATTGTCTCTACAAAGAATTGGTTACACCTAAGCCCATCTTTACACAGAAACTTTTCTTTATTCGACCTTTTATACATTTGACATTGGAGAGAATAAACCTTTTCCTCCTTAATAATAAAGCTCCTCTCCCTTCCATGTAAAATATCTTCTGTTCCTATAGCTTTTCTTTTTCTTTCTTTTTTTTTTTTTTCTTTTGGACATGGTTTTATATCCTCCCATCAAGGACATCTTTTGATTTTGAAAGTATGCTCTTAAAGTGTAGTGCCTAAATCTAAACTCGAGATTTAAACAAAAAAAAACATTCTGACCACTGTGGAATGTAGACTGGCATAATCTCATCTTCCAGAGCCTTGTAAGTTTGCTCCAAAATTGACCCTAAATCCTATTAGATTCATTGTAGCCCCTCACTCTGTTGACTTATACTGAACTCCTCATTACCTAACAGACCTGGACCATTGTTTTTCACTGTTTGATATGGGAACCATTTGTCCAATTGGTTTTCCAAGCCCAGGTAAAGAGCTGTATGTTTATTGTTTGTTCTACTAACCTTCAGCCTGTGAGGTATAGCCATTTGTCCAGCCCAAACTCATTTGGAGCCTAATATTGTCATTGTCAGATTCAGTAAAATTCCAACTCATTTGACCAGATGACACCATTGAAAACAACTTCAGGAAGGCAACCCATTCCAACGTCTCACACTGTCCCTATCAACAATATGATTCCTAACTCCTAAACCATTCTTGCTGATGATTAAATCCTCTCCCAAGCAAAGTCAACTAGACCATGGTTTGAAAATTACCTTCCTCTTTATCAACCCACATTTTTGATTACTCATGCCACTTTCTTTTTAAGCAGGACTAGCATACCTACCAAAGCAAAGACAATTCAGGAAAACATACTGAATCAAAGTCATTCACCATGAGTAACATTTACTGTTATGTGTCTGGTCTTTTTATATCTAAGTGTTAATGATAAAACTCAGTTTGTGTTTACTACAGCTAGATTTTTATCTTTCCTTAACTTCATGTAAAGTGAAGAAAAGCTTAAGCAAAGAACAATAAAATACTCTACTAGACAAAAATGAAACCAAGGCACATTCTCCAAGTCAAATAGAAGTTTTACATCTAGTGGTTTCAAAATATGAGTGCTATCCTGTCATTCCTGTAGGATTGGTAATACCACTATTCACTAGCTAGAATGAAAATGATTGTTATTAAACAATAAAATAATATTGTTGGTAAAATATGATGAATACTAAAACTTTCCTCCAAAGAGCATACAACGCTAATTATAAAGAAGTCTTTGCACTTAACTTTAAAATGTATAATCATCAAAATGCTTGAGCGGCCACATGTGTAGGAGTGATCGGTCTCGCACATATTTACGAGCTGCCTTAAATCCTTTCTGGAGCTAGGAGAAAAGTAAACAAAAGACACAGTCACATATTTAATGAGGAGGGAGAGAAAAATCTAAATTGGTATGCAGTTGCCGCTCTCACAAGGCATTTTCATTTCTAAATGTTATATTAAAATGTTTAGATGTCTCCTTTCAACCTATCCTACAAATGTAGGGAACAGCTAACGTCACAGTTATTTTTGGACATCATTAAGCAAACCCGGTAGCAAAACATCTTTCTAAACAATCTATTACCCTTAAAATTGTAAACAAATGTAAAAATGCTACCTGCCATCCTTGGGGGGATTCCCAGTTGTCCCCAGGCAATGAGTGCCTTCTTCCGTGGCTCTGGGAAGAATTCCATGCTCTTGAGTCAGGGCAAGATAGCTTTGGTTTAGTTTAGACAGGATTTGCACAAGGAGAATACTGTTTCTTTTGTCTTTTTTGCTCCCACTTAAAAATTAAACAGGAAACACCTATATACCGTATATGTGATTTAAGTGTCTCTGTTTCTTATCCTCCTGCTCGTTTTATTTAAGTTTCTCTTGTATCTAAAGCATTTCTTGCTTTTCTTCCACATTTCCTGTACATAGAAAAGAATGATCTGACATTAGGAATTTATTTGAAAGTTTATTGCAAGTCATTTTATTATATGACACTGAACCAAAAAAGTACTTTTTACTGGAGATGATACATTATTCAAATTGCTTGTTATTTTCACCTGTGAAGTGGTATAAATGATCCCAGGGGTGGGATAAATATATTTGTTGCATAATGCTGTTTTTAATCCTGTTTACCCATCTATAGCAAAGACCAGGCTCTCTGTGTGTAAGCCTCAAGCTGAGCCTCAACCTAACTGTCTCCAGATCCCTGCTGGTGCTGTAAGCCTTCTATGCTACACTCCACAGCCTGAATGCACAGTGCAGCCAGACTTAGCAAATGAAATTACAGAATGCTCTGTCCAATGTGAATTTCTAATAAATAATAATTAATGACTTATATAAGTATGTTCCAAATATTGCATAGGATATACTTAAGCTAACCCATCATTTGTTGTTTAGTTGAAATTTGTCTTCAACTGTGTGGCCTGTATTTTTCCAGGCAATCCTCCATGTGACTACCTCAAGCCATTTTGTGGGAACTTTTCCCTCCTCCTTAGATGACCTACTGTTTCTTCTCCATAAAGAAAACCCAATTCAAAGGGCTTTTTCTCCTCCCGACTGACCTGCCCCACTCCACCCCAGCAGAGCTGATCAGTCCTTCTTCTGTGCTACTGCAGTGCCTGGTATAGACTTGATTGTCACCCAAGTCACCAGCTGTGTGTGTGGACTGGTGTGTGTCTCGCTGTGAAGTCAGTGAGACACCATGTGCTTTATTCAGCTGCAGCCTCGATGCTAGAAGATGGTAGACACCTTGGGAGAACTTCTGAGCAGGGAGAGAGCAGAGGGCTGGAATCAGACAAAGCTGGATCCAAGCCCTAGCTACTGCAGAAACACATTGAGATTCTCAGGGCCTCAAGTTCTTCATCTAAATATTTTTTGAAATAACACATCCTTGGCTAAGTAATTGTTGAAAACTAAGTGAAGTTGTTTGTGAGATGGACTCATCATTCAGTCCAGGATCACCAAAATAGTTACCTTCTAATCCTTGTTGAACTAAAAAAAAAAAAAAAAAAAAAAAACCTTTCTGAGTTATAACGTCTTTCCTCTATTTTTCCCCTTAACAACTGAAGAGAACTTCCGTTTCAAATTTTAAATTAAGTTTTAGATTGTCTGATTATGGCCTAATACCCTTGCAAAGAGGGTAACTCCAACTTGTAATAAGATTTTTCTTAACCAATTTATCCACAAATTCAGATTCAATTTCTTGCTTCTAGATTTTTTTCTTACAATCAAATGGCGCTTCCAATCATATTATATAAAAAGAGCAAAACTCTGCTCCCAAAAGCTTGGAAAGGAAGAGAGTTTCTAAAAATTACTCTTGTCTCATCTGTCTGACTCACATTTATCTAAAAATAAAAGGATAACTAGGAGAAAAAATAAACGAACAGAGGATAACATGCAGCCTCATGTTTCTAAGTCAGATAACAAGATAATTTTTCTGCAAGCTCTATATTTCACTTTACTTTTCAAAATGACCTTTCCACCCCCTAACCCTATCACTAGAATATAAATCCATTAATGAGGAATCTTTCCTTCCTCTGTCCTTGTTCATATCAATCGCAGCAGGACACTAGACTATTCTTTGAGTTCATTCACTTTATAGCTATGAAAAAGAAAATATAGTAGAGACAGCCTGTCTCCAATTGGCTAAGTACAAAATTTGAAAATAAATTCCTTAGTTTCTAGCTTTCATCTGCCACTGATTTTCTGTGTAAAACCTGGGAACATTTCCAAATTTCATTTTTTAAAAAGTCTTTAAAATGAGTGAATCATTTTTTTTTAAATCTCTTTTATATATGCCAGAAAGCATATATAAAGCCCTTAAAATATTAGTGTTTTACATTTGATGGTTTTCAAAATAAGCTTGCCTGACTTTGGCTCCCGTAGGATTTAAATATTGCTCATTAGATGCTATAGAAGAATAATAATAATAGTATTAATAAAATGTGATAGCTACTATAACTTTCTCCCAAAGCACACCCATTACAACCTAACTTCCAAAGCTAAAGAAGTGAAACTTATCATTGAGAAAAATATGTAGGAAACTTTAGAATAAACTGATAGATATCTTAAAAGATACACATAGGGTGGTGCCAATTCATTCAATCAATTACTTATTAATTCTTCAAGTGTTTAATGAGCCTACACCATGAGGAAAGCTCTATGACAGAATTTTTCTGAATTCCATCTCTTTAGTCTCCTGACAATAAAACTGTACTTGTCAATGTATAAAAGGTATAACTCAGAGATTAATAGTCTAATGTTTTAAACTAATCCTCTAATAATTGTATTAATGCTAGCATTCCCAGCACTTGGCTGTGTCCCCTGAGTTTGTGCACAGGTAAGGGTTCCTCCGGCAGAATTCTTAAGCCAGCTTGAACAGTTGCTTCTAGAAAAGCACAAAGAGTTGCATCCTTCAGCATAAATTCTTTCCCTGTTTCTTTTAAATTTTTATACATATTTGAATTCAGAGAAAACAGCGCTCAAATTTAATTACACGAGATACCCTTGGAATTCTTCATCTTTGAATCTCAAAGTACTATTCACTTTTTCTTAGTACGGATTGTGTCTAAGTGTCATCAAGCAGATATTTTGAAGGGAAGCTTCTGAGTCTTTCATTATATTGGGTCTATATGTGTATCCAACTGTTAGAGGGAGAAATGTTGCACATCACCGCACAGAGAAGGCAGAGGACAGAGACTGGCAGATGCTGGAGCCAGCACTTCAGCTTTTTAGAAACCAGTGCATTGGTTGGTGCTTTTTTTTTTTTTTTTTTTAACCAACTCTATTAATATCAGATAATTTGGAGATCAGGAAGGTCTTGGAAGTTTTTGGTAATCTCTGATAGTTTACTCTGCAGAAGAGGCCATATCATTGGTACTTTGGAAATGTTCTGGGCTGGCTTCCTCTCCACGGCTGCTCCCTGGGGAAGATTTCTCCTCACTTGGCTTTCCCATTTGAATCTTTCTTTTCCATCTGAACTCTGCCTTCTTGCTTGTCTTTTCCTTGCTCCTGCCTTAAGATCTGCTCGTTTGTGATGTCACATTCCCCAGCAAGGAGATGATGAGAAATACATCTCTGGTGGGATGATGCTGAAATTGAATCTTGAAATTGATCTTTCCAAGGGGGTGTGGGAGGAATGGATCAAATGGTATAATGCGTTGAGAAAGTTTTGTTGAGGTTCATTCATCATTCATCTGGGTATCATCAGATACCCAGAGTATCTGCTGTCTTACATTTAGGTCCCTTTCTCCCAAGAAAGGAGGGGTGAGATCTTGAGACAATGAAACTGGGCCATGAAGCTCTGGGCAGGGCACTTTGAAGATTCAGCACAGGCAAGCCTGTTCCACAGAGAAGCCTCTGGTGCCAGCCTGGACCACACTGTCCGAAGTGACATCACTTACGCTGCGTGCAGGAACCACAAACATAAGACCTAACGCCTAATCCTAAAAGGTGATTCGTGATAAAAGTCAGAAAAAGATGAAATTACTATTACCATACTTTTTAAATTATTTTGTAATAAGTTTACATTATTTTTACAAAAACAGTAAAAAAAGAAAGAAAGAAAGAAAGAAATCCTAAAGAGGAAAAGAGAAGGAAGGACAAGGAGAGGGGAAGGATGGATGGGAGGAAGGAGGGAGGAAGGGAAAAAGGAAGAATCTTTGCTTCGCCCTTTTATAACTGACACTCACAGGAGGATGTGGACTGCGAGGTCGGAGGACATACTGGTGTCTTTAACCACATGTCTTGCTGGAACACGTCATCATTTCTGAACCAAGATGGTTGATCTCTGATACTGCAGCTCTGGAGTTGAGTGAAAAACCCTGGACCAGCTCTCACCCTCCCTTAGTTCCTCAGAAATTCACTTTGGACCCTGCAATGCAGAGCAGTTGTAAGAGGAAGAACAACTCCCTACAACTTCAGGGAAAAGATGAGAGGACTCAAGGCTTTCTGCTCTAATGGGAAGTAATCATTCTTGACCTCTTTCTCTCACCCTCCAGAGGCTCATGGCTCTTTGCAGACATAACTAAAGAGATTGAATGGTTTCTCCCATTTTTCCAGGTCAAGAGGGCAAGGCTAGCATTGTTCAGATATTTTCTGAAAGCCTAATAAGCACAAAACTTGGCACTACGTGGATCCAAAGAAATAAAAGATAGGGTTCCCGCTGTAGGAAGAAGAAATACATAAGCAGAAATTACATGACAAAGTAACAGCATGACACAAGATTTAACAAGGTTATTGCCAAAGGCAAGTGTAAACATCGTGAGAGCTTAGTGTAAGCTGTTGACCATGCACTACTTTCTTTAAAATTAATGTATCAACAAGTATTAAATGCAC